>JAPDNY010000010.1:80763505-81029953 GCA_029375565.1 Gekko gecko | reverse complement strand
CACCAAACTGGCAGCTTAAGAGGTGCATCAGGAGTGGAGTAGGCCTTAGTCAGCATCCTAAATTTCCTCAACCTGCATTCTGTCCCTTGCATAACATCATGCTAGTGATAACCCTAGCATAGTTTTAAAAATGCCCATACAATACATGAAAAGTGAAAGTGAACTATACCTCCTACCTGCCTCTGACAGCTTAGGGCAATGACTAAGTATGCAGCCTATCACAGTTCTCCTAAATTGTATATAAACCCAAGTTAGGACACCCACAGGTCAGGTGTTAGGGAGTGGAGCACAGGGCTATATTTCTTTAGCCTCATGTCAGACATGCTTAGAACACACATGGGAGGACTTTGGTGGTGGGAACTCTAAGGAAAGTGTACTTTGCACAAAAAGAAGGCACTCTGTAGAAACAGCCAAGAAAGCTGTTGTAGCATAATTTTACTCAGACACCTCATCTCATGACACAAATACTAATGGGGAGCAGACTATACAATCAATCCTCCCCACACAGATCAGCAAGGGAGGGTGGCCCTGCCCTGCTCCTACTCTGTGTACTGTTCCAATAATCTTCCACCATCAACAGTTGCTACCAGTAAGCATGTACAGTGCGGATGTGCTGGCTGCATAGCACTATTTTGTCACTGAAGCATATGTTGGTATAACCCCTCTGCAAGTGGGGGACACAAGGAACATCCTCACAGGCCTGGGTATCTAACAGTCAGACCACTCTAAACATTATAGCAGCTGCCACAAAAAGAAACCCCATCAGCCATGTAGTTTGAAGATCAGTTGAAATTATGGGAGATCTCCAGGCCTCACCTGGAGGTGGGCAACCCTAGATGGAGAAATAGCAAAAAATATAAATAGCACTTGCTGGGGTCTTAATATGGGATCAGGGGTGGATTGACCATTAAAGCCACCAAGAGAAGTCCTGGTTGGCTAAGGGCAGGGAGTGCTGCTCCACCCCCACCCCAGTTAGGGCAAATGGATTTCTGCGAATCCATATGAAATCCACACTGATTCAGCAAGGCTTTTCTCAAATTCTTATGTTTTCATCAAAATAAATCAACTTCAAAATTCACTCTGATTCCCTCTGAATTGTTGCTTTTTGTTGCTGGCACAAAACTGTCATTTCTACAACATGGAAACCACTGATATTTTCAGGAAAGGTTTCACTGTAGTTCAAAGAAAAACATCAAATTTGTAATCCCTCTGAAAAATGCCTCAGAAGAGTCTGCTGAAGAAAAGGTACATACTGACTCCTAATACAGGCTGGAGGAAGCATCTCTGGCCCAGGACAGACTGGCAATTTGCCCCGGTAGCCAGTCGCGGCAAAAAAACCCGGATTAAACAATACCGGGTTTTCCCGTCCACACAGCGGGGGCCGCTGCCGGAAGATATAGGACGGAGGCGCACGGGAGCGTTCAGACTGCCGCACCAGAGGCATGCTATATTTGCTGTTTCCCCATTAATTCGTCTGTGGGTGTATGTGCGCATGAGCGCTCATGCGCTCATGCGCATAAGCGCATTTTGCCGATTTTTTTTTTTTGCCCTGCAATGCCGGCACCGCATTGGGCGGTGGAGCGGAGCGCGGCCAATCACACCGCTGCTGCCTCATGCCCAACGCGGGTTGCTCCCGGCTTTTCGGCTGCGCGTTCAGACTCCCCGGAAGCGGAGAAACGCGCGACGAATGCAGGCTTTCAAGATTTGCGCCGGCTTTTATCAGGTGTTTTTTTAATCCGGCAGTGAAGCGCGAGAGCACCGGTAGGCTACAGGTGGGGGACGCCAGGCAGATGTGCCTGTGTGAACATTCCATTTAATCTGATATTGAGTCGTTGTCAGCCCGGGTCCCATCCCGCGGCAAATTGCCAGTCTGTCCTCGGCCTCTGTTTCATTATTGTGGCATGTTTGTGCTTTGGAAGAACATGTGAAAATCTTCCAAACTAAATGTACATTACTCATTTTCAACAGACATGGTAACTCATAGTGGTACTTTGTAGAATCTGGAGTATTTTTTACAAATAAATACATGCCAGAGAGTTTCATAGAAGCAAAGGGATTTTTAATAGTTAAATGAATGCTGCTATGAAAGACTCTCAGAGTTGCTTGTTGGAAGCATTCAAAACACATTTCTGTGACTACCATAATCATTTCAGCAATTGAACATTCGTGGCTAAAAGCATGACAGTGTATGGGGGCTTTTCTTATACTATTTATGCGGGAATTACAGCCTGATTGTTACACTTCAGATATAAAAAGAAAATATTCATTTTGGGTATAATGCGAGGTGGAAGTAAAGTTCAGATGAGTACTCAAAATGTTCAGCATTTTACTATTGCTCTTAATCTGTATTAATATGGTAACTTTAAGCTTATGCAGGAATGAGAACTCCCTTAAGAAATTTTTAATGTTCTTTTTTGCCAAAGAAAGAACCTTCAAATTCACCTCAAACATCCGCTTTAGATAGATCTGGTTGAGGACTTCAGCGTGGCCATTATTGGCAGTCAGTAAGATGGAGGTTTGCATGGCCACTTCCTCTGCATGGTTACCCCTGCAGATGACCAGGTGATCGCAAAAAGATGGGGAGGTGCGGGTGGAGGCTAGCACATTCTCACCCCCTGTCCCTTTAATGAGCATGTAGGTCTCTCATCTGTACCAGGATACTAGGCTTTGGTTGAGTAGTATAAGCACTATGAACAGGGATTAAAATAGAATACTACAAAATGTAAAATAAAATGAAGGTATTCAAGATCACTAAACAATGGGAAATATTTTTTAATTGTAAGAATACTAAGAATTTTGCAGCTGGGGGGGGGTTCCAAGTGTAATAAGAAAGACTGTAAGCATATTTTTTCTCTTCTTTCTTTTTATTTCTATGACAGATTTATAGATCCTTATCTGCTCTCCAAAGAAAAGACTGGAAATCTCAACATTACTATCAACTCCAAAAAAAGTAGCACTGATTACATGCAGATAAAGAATAATTGGAAATATATAAGCTGCTGTTTAATGTCAATCTAACCTCAAAAACAACTCTATGGCTGCAGTCACACACACTAAATGATTATTTTCAATCCACTTTCAGTGCACTTTCCAACTGGATTTTTACTGTGTGAACTGGGAAAATCCAGTTGGAAAGTGGATTGAAAGTGGATTATTTAGTGTGTGTGACCTCAGACCATGTCGAATATATCAAACACTCACTATCTTTGGAAAATTTACCCAGGCACACGGTACCTTAAGTAGTAAAAATCTCTCATTATTATTGCTCTTCTATCACTGTATGTTATAGCAGAACAAGTTACATATACTATTTTGTCTGTGTAAACTGCCATCAAGTCACAGCTGAGTTATGTTGAACCCATAGGGTTTTCAAGGCAAGTGATTCAGCAGAGGTGGCCACTGCCTTCCTCTGAAAAGTCTTCCTTGGTAGTCTCCCATCTAACGACCAACCCTCCATAGATGTCAAGATTTGATTAAATCAGGCTATACTATACTATTCTACATCCCACATAGATAAGTACAAAATGGATATGAGTACAAATGGAGAAGAAAAAAAAGTTTACAACTTAAACCCATTTGGTTTTAAATGGACAAAACTTAAATCCATCAGGTTTTTAATGGATCTGTTTCAACAGTTCAGCATATTCGCTTTCATCATGAAGTCTACTTGTATGACTTAACTTAGCTGAGGACCATAGAGGAGCAGAAGCAGGTTTACACACATGGGGTGTGGATGGGGAAGAGAACTGTGTGTGCAAACAGGAGCCATGCATGCAGTTCCCCAGCCAAATCCAACCTGGTATAGGTTTCTTCCCTGATTCAAAGGGGAACCTTCACATCATTAGAACACCTTAAATTAGGAAGAAAACATTAATAACCTAAAGCAAGGGTTCTGAATCAGCAATGGCTTGTGTACTGAGTCTCAGGAAGGATCCCATCTTCTACCACTGAACACCCCTGAATGGGGAAGCTGATGTAATGCCCTCACTGGAGGGCATCAGGGGGTGCTTGGTCAAAGCTTCACTACCGTGCAGGTGTGCACCAACCTATAGGGTGGCTAGCAGAACCTGGTATGTGAGGACACCATTTGGTACTGGATTTTGCTGGTCAGTAGCTGCAAGTCTGCTAAATGTGTCATAGCTGTGGGCCTGGCACCTCCATCATGTACGATAAAGGCACTAAATCCCCCTCCCCCTTTGGAAGTGCTCAGTAGTGGGAGCTGGGATACTCTTTTAGACCGTCAATACAAGATGCTGCTGCTCAGAACAAATATAACAGCATATGGCTGACTGGGTTCCAAAAACAGTTAATGCTTCCTTAAGAGAGGGGGTGGCCACTCCAGCCTTAAAACAGGCTGGGGTGAATACATGTCTAAAAAAGCCTACCCCGGACCCAGGACATCTCAATAATGATTGACCAGTCTCAAATGTTCCATTCTTGAGCAAAGGAACTGAACAGGTGGTGACTGGACAACTCCAAGCCTTTCTAGATGAGAAAAATTGTTTAGATCCCTTCCAGTTTGGTTTCAAGCCTGGTTATGGAACTGAAATAGCCTTAGATGCCCTGGTGGATGACATGTGCCAGGAGATGAACAGGGAGTGCAACTCTATTGATTCTCCTGGACCTCTCAGTGGCTTTCAATACCACCGATCATGTATGCTTCTGGACTGCCTGTCAGGACTGAGATGGGGAGGCATCGTTCTGTAATGGTTCTGGTCCTACCTGGAGGATAGGTTTCTGAAGATGTTGCTGGGGGACTGCTGTTCAGCCCCTCGGCCTTTGACCCATGGGGTCCCACAAGGCTACATTTTGTCCCCTATGCTCTTTAATGTCTACATGAAACTGCTGGGTGAGGTCATCCATAGATTTTGGCTGGATTATCTCTGATATGTAGATGACACTCAGCTCTATCTTGCACTTTCAGATGATCCCGAGGAAGTTGTAGAACTCTGAACCAGTACCTGGAGTCAGTTTTGTAGTGGATGTGGGCTAATAAACTATCATTTAATCTTGACAAGCCACACATGCTACTTGTGGGTGGAAGGTCTGACCAGGGATTTAAGGTTCTGAAAGGGGTTGCACTCCCTTAAAGGAACAGGTCTGTAGTTTGTGCGTGTTCTTGGCCCCATGCCTACTACTGGATAAGTAAATGGCAGCTGTGACCAAGAGTGCTTTTTTCTAGCTTCAAATGGTTAGCCAGCTGCAGCCTTTCCTGGACAGAAAAGATCTGTCGACTGTGGTGCATGCCCTGGATACATCTAGATTAGATTACCGCAATGTGCCCTTAAAAGGGCTGCCCTTAAAAGTGTTCAGAAATTTCAGCTGGTACAGAACATTACATCCAGGATACTGGAGTGGCTCCTAGGGACCATATCAATCTAGTCAATCTAGTGGCTTCCAATTTGTTTCTGGGCACAATTCAAGGTACTGGTCCTGACCTTCAAAACCCTACATAGTTTGGGACCAACATAACTGAAGGACTACTTAATCTTTTATGAGCCTGCCTGACCATTACAGTCAACTTCAGAGTCCCTGCTCCTGGTGTCCCTGCCTTCTGAGATTTGGTGGGTAGCAGCCCAGGAGAGGGCCTTCTCAGTCATGGCACCAAAGCTCTAGAACTCTCTCCCAAGGGAGATTTGTCTGTCTGCTATCTGTTGCTATCTTCCACCAGCATGTGAAGACTTTTTTGTTGCATTTTGCATTGCAGTGATCCCTCCTTCCTATACAATGTTTTATAGGCTCTGTATATTTTAACTGTTTTTAAAGGTTGGGGATTGATGCAGTATGACTTCAAATATACATTGCTTGCAAACTATATATTAAGGTCCTGAAAGGGGTTGCACTCCCTTAAAGGAACAAGTCTGTATATACATTGCTTGCAAACTATAGTTGTTTGAGGGGTTCTCAGACTATAGAGGAGTCTTCCACAATTATTCACATAGGCAGCTCTGCATGGAAGTACAAACAGCAGTCCAGGAAACAGCTACCCTGTTGCCATGGTACACCAAGCAGCAGCCTTGTGAACTAGCCCAGCCTCCACCAAGAACTTCCTATAAGAAAGACCCTTTGGAATAAATGGAAGCTGTAAAATAATAGGAAAAAAACTTTTTATATGAAATTTGTACTCTTTTCAATAGGAGAAGGTCCTAATGGATTGTTTCCAATGGCAATAAAAGATGTAGGCAGATGTACTGTGAGATCCCTGTGGTGACAATTACTCTTCTTTGCTTGGAGGAACTGGAGTGCCCGAGAACTGAAACTTATTTAGTCCTTCCTCTTGTTCTCCAGTCATTCAAAGCCAGTGCCTGGAAGAGAATAGCATGCAGAAGGAGGCAGAGAGTAGAAGAGCTGGGACAGAGACCATATTGTACTTGGCACAAGCTACTTTTCCTTAGTACACTGAGACTCATTCTGCTATTGCAGCAGGATGCATGAACATTAAAGTCTGTGGATCCGTATGGCTAAAAAAAAGCCCTCTGAAAAGACATTACCTCACAAGAATAAAATGTTGCACGGCATTAATGTTTCAGGGTTGAATTAAAGCTTTCTGGACTGAATATGAAGTATCAGCAGTTTTGAAACTCAGATCTAATGCATATGGCACTTTTTATTATCAGTGCAATTGGTGGATGCTTGAAATGCTGCTGGCAGCAGAAGTCATTGGTGAAGTTTACAGATGATTTACCAAGAATCAAATGGGTCCAAAAGAATCCATTCTCCTGAGAAATGTGGCTTCTAGAGTGATTCTACAGTTGTCTGACCCGCTGTATCTCTCTGTAAAGCCCTCACAATACAAAGGCAGAACTTAAAATTGAGGAAGACACAAAAAAGAAAACCCTTTGTAAGACTTTTTTGTCTTTTAAGTTTCAGGTAATCTTTCCTTGCCTCTTCTTTTCATAGTAACTTCAAATAAAATATTCCATAGGGTGTCTGTGTGAAAAACAGAACCTTTCTTATAACCATAATTACTCAAGAAGGGCCTCTCTTTGCTGTGTTTTCTCAAGTCTAAGTACACTTTTTAAAGATGTGCAAAAGTTTGCACAAAGCCAACCAAGACCACCGCTGAAGCTGTGTGAGGTATTGTTCTATTGTTACAGAGGGATGAGTGATCCCTGAATCAAGTTCCATTACACACCAGCTGAACTAAAAATCCCTCCATCAGTTTAATCCATATCCAGGCCCCCTGTTGTCCTTTGCTGAAGGTTGTCCAGAAAGTCGCCAGTGCTTACAGAAAAAGACCAGAGCTCCCTGTGTTACTTGTCTTTGTAGTACATTTTAAACTGGCTGCCTTTGTCAGCATATTTCTCTTCTGTTCCTATGTTTAATTCCCTTCAGCTGTTTCTAACCCCAGTCTTGGGATGATTTTGAATTTCTCATGCCTGCAGTTTCAGCTTTGAAATCCCCATTTTGATTTTACTTCTCCCTTGTGAAACTTGAGTGTAAGCTATTTTTTAAAAAAATGGTATTTTCTGTTTTCTCACTCAATTTTTTTTTTGCAAAATATCACATTTTTTAACATTATCTATTCATGAGCATTGTACCTTATGTGCATATAAATGATATACATTGTACATACAAATAAAATGTAAATTATGCATAAAACTCATCAAATGTGTACACTGTTCAAACAAATCTGCAAAAACAACCTCAAAAAGAAAATCAAAATTATTAACAAAGATATACACGAATATAAAAAGCAACAAAATGGAGACACATCTGCTTATCCCAAAAATCCTGTTACTGAACATTGTGTAACGTGCATGTTTTTACAGTTATCCCAAGTAGTAAGAAGTTTCAGAAGCAGTGTATGACTTTCTTTGGATGAGAAAGCACTGGAGACTTCTGATGACTTTGTTATACTTGTTTTATTCATAAATATACATGTAGCGCATAGATGGAGGCAAAGAAGTATTCCCACAAACCAAAAAATATTCTACCCCATACCATATAATCCAAGACAGACTCTGCACAGAGAGAGAGTGAGAGAGAGACAGGGAGACAGAGAGAGCACATTAAAGGCTTTTATTTTCAGCCAGCTTGTTGCTGTCAGCCCCTGTCTTTTCTCAGACTACAAATGGCTATCTTTTCACACACACACACCTGCTCACTCCCTGCACTAAGGGCCAAACTAGACATGACAGCATCTATAGGACCAACCCATGGCCATCAATACCATTTTACAGGAAAATTTAAAGGCACCTCTGTGTCTTTTAAATTGCCAAAAACACCCCCCCACACACGTGCTGTTCTGGTATTTTAAAAGGCACAGAGGGGACTAGATCACCTGTCATGGCCAAGCTGCATCTCACAACAATTTTTAAATGGCTAAATTCTCCCCCTAAAGTATTGTCAGTGGCCACAGATCAGCCCCATGAGCACAATCACATCTCATTTAGCTCTAACTTAACTGGGAGAAGAATGACCCTTTCTCCAAGCTCTGATTTGTCCTTCACCAAGACATTAGAAAATCATCTTCCATAAAGAAAAAATCACATTCATTAAGGAGCAAAAAATTCCTTTGTCATAAACCCTGATTCTCATTAATTGTGTCAATCCATGCCAAGCCATTAAAACGATGGCAGATCCATCCACAATATCCAGACAGCTGTCCCATAAGCTTGTGTTTAGGAAAGAATGAAACAAGAACAACAACCTTTATTGACATAGCAGATTAAAGAAAAACAAACAGGAGGAAAATGAAATCCTAATACATATCTTTTTGGAAGCCAGATACAGAAAATTTGCCACTGCTTCAATAATTACAGCACTTTGGGTGGAAAGAAAATAGCAGATCTTATGTTCATCAGACTGGCCTATTAGATCCAATAATAACCAATCTAAATACATAGCAGGAATGTCAGAATAGTAGGTACAGTGCAAAAAAAACCATGCTCAATACTTTCTACTTCATTCCTGCCACAGTTTCATTCCCTTTGCGCATATAGAATCTTTTGAAACCTCCCATGAAGTACTGCAGAAGGCAATACATTAGAACAGGCTAGTATATAAGCTCTGCAAATAAGTGGATCGAAGAGGCAAGAGAAAGACATAATTAGCAAATGAACAGGAGAAATCCCTAACCTCAGGGGAGAACATCTACCAGAGGCATGACTATTCAGTACTTGTAATTCAAGATCCAAGAGTCTGTGATTAAAACAAAGGCTGATTTTTCTGACAGAAATAGCAATTCTTCAAAAACTGATCACAATTACAGCAATCTTCTTTTCTATATATGATAACCATGAGGAAGACTGGAACTCAGCCAAAACTTGGGAAATGAGACAAGTAGGATTAGTATTGGTTGTAAAGTGTAGATTTAACCAAAAATTGAATGTTATAATCCACGCTTTGGTCTCAGGGAGACTTTTATTGGTTTCCAGACAAATAGCTGCATAGGAAACAAATGCAGTTTTAGCCAAATTGCCTTAATTTCTTATCAGTATGGGAAATTTATGATTATTAATTGGCAATAGGCAAATTAGGGAGCGAAACCAGTGTATACAGAGGTCCTGCCCTTCCAGAGGTACCAGTAACAGACACAGAGGCTGGTTAGGTTAAAATGATGTCTTTACTGTAGTCTTCTTCACATACAAACAATACACAGTCACACACACAATTATTCAAGTCTAGGAAATAAAGATAAATAATCAACATGTTTGCATGAGCAGAATATTCATTGGTTGGGCAATAGTTACCTGTCCTTGCTGGGTGAGTTGTTCCAATGGAAGAAGGGAGGGGAGAATTAGAAATAAGAAACGTGCCCTGAACCGGCAGGAACACATGCAACTCTAGCTGCAGTTTTAGAGTCAAAGATGGAGGAAGGGTATTGGGATAGCAAGTTGGACATAAGAGGGATAAAGCTTAGGTGGGGTCGTAGAGAGAGAGAGCATGTGGTCGGGTATCACCTTTTATAAGGTGGCATGGGGGGGCTGGTTGAGCTGGCCACATCCCCTGGTCACACCTCCTGTTAGTCCATCCCTGAAAACATACTATTGGGTGGAAGGAAAAGGGGAGGGGAGCGAGAGAGTGGTCAATATTGAGAACTATCAACTTAGACTGGAGTCTGGCACCTGGATGTAGAGGATATGAGTCATCGGGCTAGGGCTATTGTCTCTTGATAGCCTCAGCCGGGTTGTTAATGGGCAAGTGATTAGTTGCCAAGCAACCACATGTAGAGCCTCCTGATTACGTGCAGCTTTGCAGGTCGATGGAGGACGGGGAAGGGGATTGCCTGTGTGTGTTAGAGGGAACTCCTAATGGTGTTTGGAGCCCATTGTCCTCATGCCTTGACACAGCATGGCATTTGATTCTTTGGTGCAAGCTAGGGAGCTGATCCATCTCACAACTGGAACAGCAATGCAAAGGGAAGGTATCCTTCTCTCAGGCATGCCTTTTCAATTGGCATCATGTTGAGTTACCATGCTGTACAGTCCCTTATCATACCTTTGCACAGTCCAAGTTCATATAACTTATGTCTAATAGTCCATAAGAGCACATTAAGTGCCTTGCGAGGCAACATTTACCCCCCTTGTGACCCTGAAGACGGCAGGTGGAAGGGTCACATGATCAGGAACACTCGATGTCCTCTGGAGGTCTGGTCTTATATCTTCTGGGCATTGCAGGACCCAGGTGCCACTAACTACACTAACAAAGGGATGGACTTAAAAAAAAACAACCCATACCTTCAAAAATGCCAAATTACCCTTGGAACATCTCAGTCAACCAGGGCAGACAAGCATGGCCCAAAAACTACATTACATTTCATTAATTTGTGTTATAGTCATAACCGCAATGAAAAGGAAGCTTAATAAGGCTTAAAAATTCAACCGTTAATAAAAGAATTCATGAAAAACATTTTTTCCCTATAAAACCACAACTGCTAATAAATGAATGCTAAATTATTCTATAAAAACTTAGGCGTGAATAAAAATATACACTCTGCATCTTAAATTCACAAAATTATAAGGTAAAACACAGGTTCTAATACATATGTGCATAAGAACTTAAATTACATTCATTTTTCTTTTCACTTCTCCCGCTCCGGCACCTCCCTCCTCTGGGCCGCTGTCATCTTCACTGCTCAAATCTGTCCACGTTGCGAGTGCTGCCTCTTCCTCTGGACTGGCGTGTCTCTTCAGAAATTCCTGCGCCTTGAAGATGGAGTCAATCTTCTCTCTTTTATCCTTGTACTTAAACAAAAGGCCTTCAGGATAGGTCCATCTGTATATGACTTGTCTTCTTTGTAGAAAAGTGGTCAATCCTTTATAAGCTTTCCTTTTCATCCGGATTTCATAAGGCACATCTTTCAATATTCTGATGGTCTGCTCCCCAATTTTCAAGGGCACCGCTGCAACTGCATGCAAGATTTGATCTCTGGTACTCTGCTTGACAAACTTGACAACCACTTCTGCTGGCAGATTATTTTTTTTGTAAATGTGGAGTAGGCCCTATAGACCTTATCCATTTCTTCTTTTAACTCACGCTGATCTCTGCCAGTTACGGGTGCCAAGGCATTCGCAAGTATAGATCTGAGATCTGAGATCTTCCTTCTCTTCTTCTTTAATGCCCTGAAATCGAAGAGTCAGATTCGATTTTTCCATTTGCAACATCAAAATTCTTTTTTCTTGCACATCCTGATGCTTTTCTAACTTGTTGACCCTTTTCTTCACTTTTCCGATGTCTTCCGACGAGACCAAACATTTCTGTGCGATCTCCTCCATCTTCTTTGACGTCTCTGTTAGTTGCCTCTGTTGACTGTTGAGAACACCTTCCATATTAGTTAATGTTTCGCTGATTTTCTGTATTTGGACCAGCAGAGGGTGCAGTAGCTCGCTTGTCTGTTGACTGACAGTCGGCTCTGGAGGGGATTACCCGGACCGGAAGTCCCGCCTCCCTTCTTCTCAATTTTCAAAGGGACCTTTTTCATGGCAGACATTTCTTGTATTTGTTTACTTTATAAAAGTTCGTGACGCGTCGCTCAGGAGTCCCGCTAACTCATTCGCTTCAATGGCACCCCAAAGGTAATTTCACCAACCCATCCTTCCCTCCGCCATGCGTGCTGATTCCTCTCGGTGTTGGAGGGCACCATCAACTGCTTTAAAGATGGGAGGGAGACACACTATACATTGTTTGTACAGGCACACAGCTCCACAATCTTCTTGGAGTCTTTGGAGGCTACAGGAAGCCCCGATCGTTGGCGTATAATGATTTCAGAAGCTCTTCTCAATTCTTGGCACAGACACGAGTCAGTTCGGCCAGGAAGGAAGAGGGTGGTTTGCATATTAGGGAGGAGGCTCCCCCCCTTGTTCCCAAGACATCATGGGTACATGTTGGGTTACCATGCTGTACAGGCCTAAGATTTTCTGGAAAAAGGTAGATTGATTTTTTTCTACTTCCTTATTAATAGCGTGAATCCAAATTGGGACTCCATAAAGCAATTTAGCACAGATTTTATGATTAAAGACTCTTAGGGCTGCTGGAACATATTGATTACCCTTAGAGTATTAAAAATGGGTAATCACAAGTAGGGGAATGAATTAAACATTTAGGAAGGAAATATGGAGTTTGCATAATAATGGCAGGGTTTGAACTGCTGAAATGAAATCAACATTCAGTCTGCCATTCAGAAAAAAAATGCTCTCTGCTATTTGTAGGTGCTATATCCTATAAATGAAATGTTTCTGCGCATAATATCATCACATTCATTCTTGACCTTCACTGATCTTGGTCATTATCTACATGTATCCCAATTTCTTTTTTAAAAAAATCCCAAACACAAAGTAGCCCCATCAGTGGAACAACCTGTGTATGAACTGGGGCACTCATGCTGATCAATCCACAAAAATAGCACACAGTCCCAAGACATAGTGTAGGTCCATTTTAGTTTGGCAGCAGCATCAGCACGCTTGGAAATAAATGAGGAAACCTTGCCCAAATATGTTGCCAAAGGCTTTCACAACCAGAGTTCATTAGTTGTTGTAGATTTTCCAGGTTGTATGTCCATGGTCTTTAATTGTAGGACCTGACATTTTGCCAGTAGCTGTGACTGGCATCCTCAGAGATATAACACAGAAAGATGGAGTACTCTGAAGGAATCATACGAGACACGGTCTTTGAGGGTAGAAGCCCGGTCTGTCTTGGAGACAGCTGGCAGCTTTATTTTAAACACTCAGTCCTCAGCATCAGAGGGGCTGCCCCTTGCACCGCATAAAGGGAGACCACATGCTCAAACAGAATGCCTGGAATATTTGCACAGCATAATTAACAGTGATAACGCTACTCCTGGTGTCGAAGAGACCTGCATAAGATGAGCAAAGGTCAGGATCAGTGTACCAAGTTACTGATTTCCCAACAGAGGCAGAATATAAAGAGATTAAGATTGGTGTGCCATGATCGTTAATCTCCTACAGTACTCTCTGTGTCAAGATAATGACTTAGCCCTGCCCCACCTTCTTGAGTAGATATAAATTACCTGCCTACTATTTTTCTTCTTGACACAGAGAGTACTCCATCTTTCTGTGTTATACTTCTGAGGATGCCAGTCACAGTTACTGGTGAAACATCAGGTCCTACAATGCCAAGATCACAGCCATATAACCTAGAAAATCTACAACACCTAACTTGCCCAAATAGATTAACAGAAAAGTAAATCAATGAAAGTGTCAACTTGAATGTAAGATTCCTATGTAGGATTTATTCCTGAGGAAAGACCGGAGGTCTGAAACACTTAGATATCCAGAAAAAGTGTTAAACTGAAAAAGAGACACAGATTGATTGAATTTGGAGCAGACTGCTTTTGGGAGTTTGGATAAGGATACAAGACTGTTAGAGGGATATAGATTGAGAGTGTCTGGAGCACACTGCTATGTGAAGGTTTATCGACTTTTGTATTTTTTCTATGAAGGAATAAGTGGTTGTTTTTTATTACCAAACACTAAATGATGTTATGGCTTTAATCTCGTCTCTTTTGTTATTGTATTGTTCTGTGGCCATCTAGCATGATCTGTATATTTTTTTCATACAAGCACTCATGCTGATATCTGATCCTGTGGAAAACCCACTCACACTATTTCTTTCCCTCAAGAAGGTGAGAGGAGAAATCACATTAGAATGGCTATTATACCTGGAATCTTGCTGTGGCATGGAAACCCTCATTCACATGTTACTGCCTCAATTAGCCTGCAAGCAATGAGGGCTTTTTAAATATGTGAATCAGGGCTTAGACCATGGTCTCCAATTTTTAGTCATGACAACTGTGTTGACTACTTTCCCACATACCTTTCCACTGTAATACAATCAAAGCCACCACAGAACATCAGTGATGGAAGGAGAACATTAAAAAGCATGGAATTGTTCACTCAAAAATATACCATATAAGAATTCATAATGCAGAAATGCATAAGTTATGACCCACCAAACTGACTCAACACATCTGCCATATATCAGGATAGATGAAGAACTTAAGAAACTTCCTTTTTTGTGTGGGACTGCAAAAATTGGAGTAGTTAAGCAGCTGGCATGTGATGTTGCCAACTCCAGCATAAGAAATTTCTGGAGATTCAGGGGAATTTGTGGAGAGAGTTCAGGGGGAAGATGATATTGCTCAGCTTGGAGAGAGAATGCAGGAGGGATTACATTCTGTGATGTCAAATTCCGTGATGCCACATCCTCATTAACAGTCATATCCCCTAACCTAACTCGTCCCCTTCCTGTGAGGTCACTTCCTTCTACTAAAATTGAAATTTTCTGACTAATATGACTCAATCTAAATAATCTCTCAAATTTGCTTTCAGGTGTCTCTCAGTGTGAAGAAGAAGAAAAAAATCCAATCCGAGAACCCTCAGGAGAATGCCTTCCAACAGTCTAGGAATGGGGACAAACCACATTTCTGTGATTCGCTTTACTTTGTGGTTCATGGCCGAACCATGAACCGAACCATGGATCCATGCAAACTGGGAGGTTGGTACAAGAACTGAATTAATTTGTATGGGTTTTTGTCATCTTCTGGGCATCGAACAATGGTCACTGGGGGTGGGGGGAGGTATTTATGAATTTCCTGTATTGTGCATTGGATTGGACTGGATGACCCTTCCAACTCTATGATTCTATGATTCTTTGATTCTAGATGAATATACCATTTTTAGCTGCTGCAGTACTACTGAACTGAGCCTCAGATCTTCTCACATTGCTGCTGACTTAAACAGCATGAATAACAACTTGCATAATAGTTATAATGGTGGGGTTTCATTTCCCTCTACCTTGCAGCGACTTTTGCATCTGTGCAGTAGGTGAAATAGATTCTCTCCAATGGTCATGGATGTTTGGGTGAGGCAATTAAATGACACAGGAGACACAGGAGCCCTGTTCACATATCTCAATGAACATGCATACAATCAGTATACAATGCACACTTGCCTATTCTTTGTACATGTGGTAATAATTCTCATGTAACATTCAGTGCATGTACTGCTGAATGTGTGATTAAAACCATACAATTATCTAGGTACTGGTCCCTGGTTTCACTTGTAAATTGAACTTGCATTGGCTCTTTCTTACAAATAGGTGTATGCATATACATGCAGGTTGGATGTGTTTCACTATAACATGAACAAAGTTTATGACTCCCATAAGGCCACTGGAAAACAGGCATGTATGAAATGACATCAATAAACCAGGTGTTGGTAAAGACCAAACAGTGAGACTTTATAACCAAAAAAACCCTGTTTATAAATAATACCTGACTGGTTTGCTCACTCTTAAATGATTGGCTGTAGAGTGGCATACATTGGTGAAAGCTCTGTGGGGGAAGGAAACTAGAACTCCCATTGAGATGTATGAGAACATCTGTAATTATAATGCTGCCAATTGCACTGTATTGTACTGTTTGAATAATCAAAAGCAACTCAGTCAGCAGGTTCAAGCCACTGATGAACAGCTGAACTGCCTGACCAAAAAATGGATCCCTGCTTGCAACCAGGTAACATAATGTGTGCTGAATCAGTGGATGTTTGAGCATCCATAGTTCTATGTCTTAAACTGAACATCTCATAAACTCTGTTGTCAAGTGAGTGCCCAAAACAAAATGCTTTCTGCATTTCAGTTCACAGGAACAACAGGGAGTGGACAGAAATACCAGACTGGCTTTTTCAGTGATTGTTTGAAATGGCTTCCAGATATGTCACATGAAACACACAATGACAAATTCTCCTCCTAGTGGCACATACTGTTGAGAAGAAAATTTAGTTCACAATGTACCCTTTGGAGTAGTTTGAGTGAAACATGGAAAATGCTAAAGAAGAAAATGTCAGCTTGAACCAATCAATTAACCAAAAAACAAAAATAAAAAGCACACCAAACCATAATAATCCTCATTGTTTCAAGACAACTAAGAGAAAGAGATGGATCTTATGGTTAAAGCTAATGGCAGAGGATTTAGAGTTGCTGTGATCTTTGGAGAAAGGATCGCCAAAAGACGAATTCCAGCTACCAAGGCATAAAATGTCAGTCCCTGGTATTCACTGATGTTAATCCTGTCTGGATAATTCTTTTGTTCTCAGGAAGTGCCATTGATGAGAAAAATCTCAGTTAAAGAAGTGCAAATAATTCTTTCAATAGACACCAAAGCCAACAAAAAGAGTGTTGTAGATAAGCATCATCAGCTTGGCCATATTGGACCATCTTCACAGAACTACTTAAGACACCCAGACACCATGTTCCTGTGTGTCTACTTACAATCTACCAGTTTGCCATCATTTTGTCTTGTCACATTTTGAACAGTACAGCATTTCAGCATCATTGACATTCACGGGGAAAAGTAAAAATTTCCAGGTCAAACATCTTGTATTTCAAATAATCATGTCTAATACCATCCCACAGGTCTTTCTGTTTGACCACCTTCTCCTAAACTGTTTTTTTTCCATGGTGGGTTTTGGACAGGTACAGTTAGAAAGCCAGAAAGGGGTTGCATTTTTGGAACTTGAAGTGTTTCACTCAAGTGTTTCTGCAAGTGTACAAATTCTACATCATTCTGCTGGAGTGTCCCCAGAGTTTGCAACAAACAGCAACAACAAAAGCAATTCTGCTAAGTGTTCGATGACCTCAGCATCTCTAAGCAGTGTTTTCATATATGATATCATATGTATTCATCTCACTAGCAAGGCCACAAGAATGGGCTAGAGCTAGAAACAGGTGAGTTCCCCTTAGCTCAGTTCAGAGCTATGTTAGCATTTACTAGCTGAAGTATATACAAACTCCAGCAACTCATAATGGTCATCTTCATGATGAGGGTGAGAGTAAGGTCCAGGGTTCTTTTCCAGCCTAGATTATAATTCAGGCAAAGAAGACCACCCAGCCACTAGGCTATAGCAGCAATTGTAAATATGTAACAATAAGCCAAAGGACAACTTCTGGGAAAATTGGTCCTCTATTCGTAATATATTTGAGGTTTAAGAACAGGTAAAATTATATACCAATCCAGGCAATTACAAACTTTGGCAACACCACTAGTTAAAACTGATGGGAATCCAGAAAGAAGCAGAATACTGAAGAGGCCATGAGCAGAAAGTTGTTGTAATATACAAACTATATTTAAGTACACCAGAGGGGGCAATATAGTACTCTCTAGAAGAGGGGTGTCAAACATATGGCCCATGGGACAGATCCAGCCCCTGCAGGGCTTGTGTCTGGCCTGAGAGCAACTGACTCTTTGCTGCTTCTGGCTTCCTGTTCCTTATATTGCATCCCCTTTTGGCCAGTCTCTCCTATTTCCTGCTTCAGAGGAGAGAAAGAAAGCCTTCCTTCGATTGCCTGAGTGCTCCTCCCCCTCCTTCTTTGGGGAGGGAGGGGGATGGAAAGAGCGGGGGGTGGGGATAGAGCCTCATGGCACTTTTAAGAAGACCAGCAGTGTTTTTATTCCAGGTAAAAGCTTTTGTGTGCAAGCATGCTTTTTCTTCAGAGAGAGGGAGGGAGGGAGGGAAAGAGCCAGAGGGAGCATGCTGGAAAGAGAGATAGAGAGTGAGTGAGTCAGTCAGGTGTTTAAAACCAACATTGTTTTATTCCAGGTATAAACTTTTGTGTGCAAGCACACTTTTTCTTCAGAGAGAGAGAGAGTAAAGGAGGGAAAGAGCCAGAGGGAGCATGCTGGAGGGGGAGACAGAGAGAGAGAGAGAGAGGTGTGTTTAAGACCAACAATGTTTTATTCCAGGTATAAGTTTTTGTGTGCAAGCACTGTTCTTCTTCAGAGAGGGAGAAGGAGGGGGGCCCAGAGAGAGCACACCAGAAAGAGAAAGAGTCTTGTGTTTAAGACCAACAACATTTTATTCCAGATATAAGCTTTTGTGTGCCTGTAAACTTCAGAGAGAGAGAAGGAGGGAAAGAGCCAGAGAGACCATGCCGGAGGGGGTCCCATGGCATTTGGAGAGATCCTCCTTTCCATTTCTAACAGATGGGGGGGAGAAACCTAAGAGCAAGTTTGCATTCTTTATTAGTCAAAGAGAGCAAGAGTCCAGCAGCACCTTAATGACTTACAAAATCTGTGGCAGGGCATGAGCTTTCATGAGTCACTGCTCACTTCTTCAGATACAGCTGGAATGTGACTCCATCTGTCCTTATATCTTGGAGAATGAAGTGATTTCAGATGCCAAATGACAATAGCAGGGATTGGTAATGAGAGAAGAAACCTAGGTCTCAATTCAGACCATGAGTTTGCATTGTCTTAAGCTTCATGTTCAGTTGCAATTCAGCAGTCTTTCTTTCTAATCTCCCTTTGAAATTCCTTTGTAAAAGAACTGCTACTCTTAAGTCAGCAACTGAATGCCCTGGAAGATTAAAATGTTCCCTCACTGGTTTTTGAATGTTGTGGTTTCTAATAGCAGTAGAAAGAGTAAGGCTGAGTTCAGACTGACAGTTTGGACCGATATAGGCACATTTCACAAATGGATTAAAGGGACTGGTTCACACAGGCACAGCTGTCAGGTTTTCCCCAGCCGTACTCAACTCGTCTTGTAACACTTCCCTCCCAAGTTTAAAAAGTACCAGGTGAAAGTGGTAGCAAACCCTGGAGAGAGCATTGATCCTGCTTCCCAGATGTGTGCACACTAAAAGCTGCATGAACAAGCTGCATTGATAATTGCTGCTGTGCCTATGCACATAGGTGCATGTCGCTGGAGTGAGAAAAAGCGGCTTACAGCCATGCCTCCAGCAGGAGTGGGCCAAAAGTGCAAATGCTCCCTTGCACCTCCTCCCTGGTATGCTCTCGCATCAGTCAGTGCAGTGTGACTGGGAATAATCAGAACACATTGTTCCAGGTCTTTTTACCACGACTCCCATGCACTTCATACTGCCACTCTGACCTCAGCCTAAGAGTCAGCAAAGCATGCATATAATCAGACCTGCATAGATTAGAAAACAATGAACAAGGCCTATAGCTTTGAACAAGGCCTATAGCAATGAACAAGGCCTATAGCTCTGACTACACATAGAGATATTTCATAGTTACCAGTCCTTCAGTGTGCTTTGTGGAACCAGGGAATCTTCAGGATGAAACACATGTTTGCTGTGGGCAATTAAGTCTAACTTCACTGCCCACTAGTGAAATTCTATGTTGCAGGTAGGTAACCCAAACAGAGACTAAGTCTTAGAAAGGGGCCCTCTTTCCAAGAGAGCTCTGTCTCTCATCCCATAGGGTGATCACAATCCCCTCCTTCTCCTGTCCTAATTGAATATGGCCATTTACCCAATCAGGAAGGATGGAGAGGCATGTCTAACTATGTAGGTACAGACATTGCTGACATGACTAAAGGCACGTCCACTTGAGCTTTGAAGTGTAAATAGTGTGAGAAGGAGCCTGAATGTCTCCTTGCTCTAGCAAAAGGTGTCAATATGGGTATGAAGCTTGGCCATCTGTGCAGGCCATCTGCTCAGGTGACAGAAGTCACATGGATATGTTAGCAGCTAGACCATTTGGGGCCTAGTAGGAATGAAACAGGAATGTCTTTTCCTATACACACACGTCTGGGAAGTGGGATCAACATGCTCTCCAGGGTTTGGTACAACTTTCACCTGGTACTTTTTAAACTCAGGAGGGAACCATTGCAAGACGGGCTGAGTACGGCTGGGGAACACTGACAGCTGTGCCTGTGTGAACCGGCCCCTTTAATCTATTTGTGAAACGCGCCTATATCAGTCCAAACTGCCAGTCTGAACTCGGCCAGAGAGCCAGTTTGGTGTAGTGGCTAACTGCACAGTCTCTAATCTGGGAGTACCGGATTTGATTCCCCACTCTTCCAATCGCAGCTGCTGGATGACCTTGGGCAAGCCATCATTCTGTCAGAGATGTTCTTGAAAAAGAGCAGTTTCTGTCAGAGCTCTCTCAACCCCACCTACCTCACAGGGTGTCTGTTGTGGGGAGGGGAAGGGGAAGGAGTCTGTAAGCTGCTCTGAGACTCTAAGTGAAGGGCAAGGTATAAATCCAATCTATTATTATTATTATTATTATTATTATTATTATTATTATTATTATTATTATTATTATTATTATTATTATTATTATTATTATTATTATTATTATCTGCCTTTTCCAACATAGCTTATTAACAGATAATATGTAACCCACAATCCAATAAAGCACATCTAGGATCAGAAAAGGGTCCTTACACCAGAACACTGTACTGACTCAGAATGTTTTACTAGTACAGCAATTAATAATAGTGACAATTCATTAGTGAATTTGTATCCATGCAGTTTAAACATGCAGGGTTCTACAATAAATAATGAAAACTGATAAAGAAAAGCCTGGATTGTTCCTCTTCCTCCACTGCTAACCACTGTCATCCTGCAGCTAGGCAGCCATCATTGCTATCTGGGTTCTGATTATTGAATAAATCCCGGTTGCTTCCTAAAGAGGTACACAGTGTTTAACAGCATGGCAACATTTCACAAAGGAAATGGGAACAAATATTAATTAATAATGGGATGGAGATTCCTTTTTGTAGATGAAATAGATGGATGGATTCTCAAAAGTTTTCTTCATTTATTTAATTCAACAATTTGGTTTCCACTGGTGGTGGTGGTGGTGGTGGTGGTGGTGGAAAGTGCCATCAAGTCACAGCTGATTTATGGCAATCCCATAGGGTTGTCAAGGCAAGAAACATTCAGTGGTGGTTTGCCATTGCCTGCCTCTGTGTAGCAACCCTGGATTTCCTTGATAATCTCCCATCCAAGTACTAATCAGGGCCAACCCTGCTTAACCTTTTAGTTGTGAAGATCAGGCTCGTCGGGGCCATTTCGGTCAAGGTTGTGTGAGAGTATTCCATTAGGATTAGAAATCAAACCATCATTTGTAAATTGCTCTTTGTAAGAAAATAAAGTCTGTTTTAAAGTTAGCATATTATTCAAACTATTTCTTGGGTTTATTTTAAAAGAACCCTTCTAGCACAGATAGCACATTCATGGCTACATAAGAGCCTGATAAGTGTTATGTCATAAAGTTGCTAGTCAGAACCTGGTTTTATTGTCATCATCCCTGCATGATAAACTTGATTTTTTAAAAATCCAAGTTGTTTTCTGTTTTTATATATCATGACTGAGAACAGGCAGATAATGGAAACCATGTTCTGGTTCCCCAATTATTGTTTTTCTTGTGAACCATAAATAGGAAACCGTAAACAGAACAATACGACATCAAGTGTTATAGAAGAATCCTACAGGGTAACAAGCAAAATATATAATGTTTTGACTACAAAATCCATTAAACTAATCATGGAGTAAAATCACGAAAAGCACAATGTTCAAGCTGAGTTGTTTTCAAAGCAAATTTCATATTGCAGAGTAAAAGAAATTCTGGCGCTTTTAATTATTTAATGAAGATCATCCACTACCTTTTTGCTCTTCTTTTTGTGTGCTGTTTTCATCCTATAATTGAAGATCTATGGTAATCATTAACACTAATAAAATCTATAGAGCTGCATTAAGTTTTCTATACAGATAAAAACACAACCTATTCTGAAATAAACATCATTAAACCACTCAATAGGCAAATGTTTCTGGCCTGAAACTGAAAAAAACACAAAAGGTTATCAATAGTAGGTTCCTACTTCTGCATTAGGTAGCTATCCTATAATGGTGTGAACAAGTTTCAGGCTGTGGTCACACAAACAGTTTGTGCCAATATCATTGTGGTACCTTTGCGGATTTAAAGAGCATGATTAGACAGCAATATCTGCCTGCTCTGCCCCAGTCATTGCTGATTCATTCTGCCCTGCTTTGGAAGTGGAATAATCAGGCACTGGGGAAAGTCCAGTGTTTACAGATATCAGTGCTTTCACCCTGCATTTCAGGATGTCTGAACTCTCCTTGTGTGAGCTCAACTCTTTTCCCAAAAAGAGTTTGCTGTGACTGATTGCTGTGTTCTGTTTTTGCTCCTTTTTTTGTTAGCAATGTGCACATAATTGTCTCTTCGTGCACAACAGCAAGCTTTCAGCTGTTTTCTGATGTGAGAGGGGCAAAAGGAAGGGCAGGCTGAGAAGCTTCCTTTGTCTTTTTTCATACCAGTTCCTCTGCCTACTGCTTTGCAGAGCACCAGGTGGGGAAGGGGTTAATGTAAAAGATGTGTTTCTTCAGAGGGGGAAGCAGCCTCCTTCAGCTGTCAAAATGGAGGAAATGCTTCAAATAAGTGGTTATGTGCATATGCAACAGACAAAAAAGCCCACCAACCACCCACTCTGTGGTTGCCCCACAGCTATAATCTGAATAGTTGACCACGGGGCAAGCAGGCCATTTCAGGGTGTGCTGTCTGGTCACCCCTTCCAGCCACAATTTAAACCACTGCAAATAGAGGTGTTGCCAGATCACACCAAGTCTCCACTGTGACCACAGCCTCAGAGGTTAGCTATGTAAGTCTACAGTAGGAGAGCTAGATTCAAGTCCAGAAACACCTTAGAGACCAACAAAATTTTTGGCATATAAACTATCAAGAGTCAAGTCTGTCATCATCAGAAGCATTATCCTGAATGCCAAACAACACAGATCTATCCTCCTGGAGAAAATGGGTGGACTCTGTGGCATTATATCCAGCTGAGGCCTGTCCCGTCCACAAACTCTGCACTCCTCAGACTTCACCACAGAATCTCCAGGAATTTCCCAACTTGGAACAGGCAATCCTACTCTCAGGCCTGACTCCAAAATAGGTCTGGAGAGTGTCCTGCCCCCTCCCCCTGCCCTTTTAACTCAAGCCCCGCTGCTATTTAGCCATTCATACTGCAGAAGAAATCCTCTCCAATCCCAGCTCCAGTTCTGATTTTGTTCCTGCTCCCTGTCCCCACTCAACATCTCTCTCTGTGTCTCTGGCTATCAGCCATTCTATCTTTCATTGTCAATGCAGCATAGCCTGGAGTAAATCCCTGCAATGGCCATTTCAAAAGGCACCGGGGGGGGGATTCATCCCTCTCTGAGGGTGGTGGTTGTTATTTGGATTTTTCTGCAGTTCACAGAGTCCCCTGAGTCTGTACAAAAACCTGTTGGGGAGTGTGTGCCCTCTGTTTGTGGAAATAAGTATCAGCACACAGAGGGAACTATTGAGAATTACATACATAGATGCAGAGAACTGTCAATATGGAGAGTTACTGCTTGAGGATCTCACATTCTTCACTCTTAAAGATCTTTCGCCCCAAAAAATCCCATTTCAGCCATTCCATTGGATTTCAGTCAGACATTCTGGGTTTGGTTGGGGGGGGAGGTTGTTACATCTTCTTCTTTTTGTACTGAGCACTTTTCCAACTAACTATAATGCTTCCTGATGTGTCAGCTGTGTTAACATATGATTTAAAACTTCATCCTTAGAAAAATGCATGTGAAAATCCCAAACTAATTGCAAAGTGCTTCAAAGAACCCATGCAAACCATAAATGTTCCAGTGGAATTGGTAAATTTGCAATAGTCTTTTGCATCCTTATAATTGAATGTGTTTCTGCCCACTGGAAGAGCTGTGCAAAATCTATTGGAAATAAGGCAAGGAAGTATAAGGGACAAACATTTACAAGTATGACATGAGTGGTATTTGTAATGGTTCAACAAGTGTCATAGATAGGTGATCAAAGTTTGTCCCAGATGTTTTGCCATGCACAAAAGTTGTACATTATGATATGTCAAGTCTATTGTTCACGTTTTATTTTTAAAAGCCAAATAAATATCTTTTGTGCTCTTCCAGTTGTGCTCCTAATTTCAATCAAGTTAATGGGAAACAGTCAAAAGAATGAAGACCTCTTCCTAGTAGTCATGGTATCTATCCATCGTCTTTAATAACTGTTAAACTTCTAGTATTCTTGCATCAAATCTATAGTAGTAGTTCAAGTTAATCCACTATATGAGCTTTCTTTTTTATAATTAATGATGTTAAACAAATATGACACTACAGCTGAATCCCACTGCAGCCTATTCATGAAAATTGATTTATTGTTCAGTAATGGTTCCGAAACAGTAGAAAGCTGCACTTGATTTAAAAAAAAGATATTTAACTGAAATATAAAAGACATGCATGCCTAATTACTCACCTAGACAGAGTCAGTACAAGATGCCAGATCAGATCCTACACATTGCCATGGCTCTGAAAAATATATATTCTGTCTGAATTCTGAACAATACCATTCTTTAGGGTGTCTGAGGCTGAATTCAGACTGGCAGTTTGCCCCGTGATAGGCATGTTTCAGCAATGTTTCACAACCGGATTAAAGGGGGCGTTCACACAGGCACATCTGTCTGGCGTTCCCCACCCGTAGTCAACCCGTCATGTTTATTCATGTACAAGCTCTCCCTCCTCTGTGAAGTCAGATCTGTGTGTTCCCCCCCAGGTAGTAATCCAAAAGAGTCCACTGGCACCTTTAAGACCAAGGTTTATTCAGATATAAGATCTCTCTCCTCTGTGAGGGCAGATCTGCGCACTCCCACCCCACAGCTAGCAATCCAAGACAGTCCAGTGAAGCCTGAGCGGTGGGTGTTGTATTCTGACACACTTCCGGTGATGTCAGGGGGTGTGGCATATGCAAATCAGTTATGCTAATGAGTTATGCTAATGAGCTCCTGCACCTCTTTTTCTACGAAATGACCCCTGCAAGGAAACCATGATGGATGGCAATGACCACCATTTGTTTCTACCTCATAAACATGTAACACAGCTCCACAAAGTATACCCTTCTGTTGTACTCATATCCTATGGAGGTATTCTTTTCAATGTTCCCTTGAATCGTTCAGTATTTCCATAGTGGGACCTGTTTAACCTCACATGATAAGGATGTGGGAAAGTCAATGCATGAAGGTTTGAAATTTGACTGAAATTTGTAAATTGGCTGTCCTTTTTCAGTCTCTTTGGCCTGTAGTCTATTTTTAATATTCAGATATTAAAATGGCAGTTTTTATAATTTTCACATTCTCTAGATTATGTGGCTATGCTTGCAAAAATGGTTGCAAAAAAGATTTGTTACCGTCATCTTGTATAAACAAGAATGACAGTTCAAAGTATATTTTCCTAGGTTCAGTGCAAGCCTTCATAGAAACAGCTTCAAAAACAGAGTTCCTCTTTACAAGGGACATGTGTTGAAGTCTTTACTGACAGTCTGTGAATATCTTTGTTGGAGATATCCTGCTCAATAACAAAGAGCAACAAATTAAGTTTGTGTACTCCAATGATGGATGGTTTGCAGCCATATTCTATGCTATTTCCCCCTACCTTCAAACTGCTGTCATAGTTATGATTCCTTCAGAGTAGACAGTTTGAGGATTGCCTTTATAAATAGTATAATAGCTATGTTTTCCCTGGGTTTCCACGTGATAATATAATAATTTATTGAAATTCCTTATAGCCTATGGAAACCTAAATGTTTCCTACACTGAACAGTTGTTTGTTAGACACTACAACTCTTGTTGCGCCTTTTCCTTACCAGTATGTTTTTGATCAGGGCTAACTTCTGATGCTTTTATTATTTTTCCCCAAGCTGGTTTATTTTCACCATAATTAATCTTTTTTTTTCCCCTTCGAGGTTTTAAGACTCCCACCATTCAATAAAATTGATGGCATCCTCCACTTCTAAGCTGATACTGATCTCAAGAATTGTCCATTCACTTGCCATATGTTTTTCACCAAATTGCTACCTAATCAGGTTATGCTTTTTATATCCAGCCAAAGACTTTTATTAAAGGGAGTTGTTGCAACAGGAAACATTGGCAGGTTATCTTGAAATTTCTGTGTTTTGTACATAATCTTTGTCAGCTGTAGATGCAGTGCTAGTCAAAATAAAATGGTGTTGACTCCTGTATAGGTCTTCAGCCTGTGACTGAAGGGCATGTTTTACAGCTGTTTTATCCTTTCATTTACAGCTGAGGTTTTAAAAGTGAAATATGTGGAATTACAGGGCCTACTGCCTACCACATTATGCCTCTCAGGCAAAACTCCTCTCCAGTTATCTGAGGCCTCTTTCCTATTGTCTGACTGAATTTTCCAGCTGAGGCAGCACTTTTTGGCTAAGGTTTCCAGTCAGTACCACTGATTTCAGGTAGCTTTGCTGCTGTTTTGAAGTGATGAGGAGTCAAGATATACACTGTTGATTCATTGAAAGAACATAGGACAAGCTAGGCTCCAGACACAAACTGTGAACAAAAGGAGTTTCATTTAATTAATTAAACAGACCTCAGGCTAGAAATAGACAACTGAAACAGCTTTAAAAGCATTGGAAAAAATAAATGTTTTGGCCTGGTGCCTAAATAATAGTAAAGTAGGTCCCAGGTAAGTCTTGGGTGTGTGTGGGGGGGAACATTCAAGGGGCAAGGGGCCTTTCACTGCTAAAACCCTTTCTCTGGTTGCCTCCCAGCTCACCTCTGCAGATGAGGGTGTGACGGACAGATTTGGTTCAGCCTCTCCCTAAGAGCAGCCTATGAGAGCGAGCGGAACATTCAGATTAAGGGGACCTGAAAAACAGCAGTTGAGAAATGACAGTTAGGAGGTTAGCAACTGAGAAGCTGACAGCTTAAGAGACAAGATGAAAAAAGGGTTTTCTGTCTGAGGGGAGCTGCTTGGAAAAGGCTGAAAATAGTAGATTTGTAATTAAAGGATCCCAGTTGTGGGTATAGGACCTTAGTTCAAAAGTTCAGTGGAAGCAAAATGTTGTTCCGTGGACTTTACTTTCCTCAATGTTTTCTGTGTAAGTGGAGAAGGGGCATCACAGAGAGTATACCTGATAGTGTGCTAATACAGTAGTGTATGCAAAAAGTAGGATCATTGTGCATGGCAAATGGAATCTACACATAAATATTAACTTCTACACAGAAGCCTCACCTGGGTAGAAATGGGAATAATCTCTACATTTAAAAATGTTTTAAAATATTCCTTGTTATAAATTGCCCTTTCTTTTCTAATCTGCCCAGAAAAACACATGTCACACCTCCAGCACAAAGCTAAGACATGGCAACACTAGAGATGGAAGACAGAGCTGAACATACAAACATTAAGCAAAATGAAAAATCATTTAGAAAAGGATATTAAGGAAGAACATTGAGATGTAGTAGCTATTTGTGACATAGAACAAAAACATTACTGTAATATGACAATTCACCCTGCCCAAGATGGCCCAGGCTACCGTGAACTCATCAGCTCTGAGAAACTCAGTAGGGCTGGCCATCATTAGTAGTTGGATAAGATGCATGAAGGATTATGCTATTGGTGGCAAGAATTCTGAACATCCTGGGCAAGATGCTAAACTCCAGCATATAGAAAGGTGTCTTAAGGTAGGTAAAAATTTGAAATGGCTCTACCAAAATCAATAGGACATTTCAAATATATGAACACATTATTGTATTGAGTTATGTTAGCATGGGAGGGAAAGCTTCATGGTATAGCCTAATCTCTTCAGATCTCAGAAGCTAAGCAGGGTCAGTACTTGGAAAGGAGACCACTAAGGAAGACTCTCCAGAGGAAGGCAATGGCAAACTATCTCTGCTTCTCACATGCCTTGAATGTTGGCAGAGTTTAAATATGCAAAGGAAGTGGAGCACTGACTGCTTAAAGAAAAATAAGTAGGTTTATTAAAGAAAAACAAACTGTTATAGAACATAGAAGAGAGAGAACCTTAACTGTCTAACGTAATTGCTGAAGGAGGAACAACAAGAAGGAAGCTCTGCAGGAGCAGAAGGTCTGCAGAGAGCCAATTAGGAGACAGGACAGGATAATTTGAAAATACCAGGAAGTCCTTAATCTGACTATGCTAGCTACTTAACCCCTGTAGGATTTTCTTCTTATCCTTCTTGCTTCATTCACACAGCAAATCTTGTATATTCCAACACTGGAAACTCTTGCTGGGGTTGCCATAAGTCTGCTGTGACTTGACAGTGCTTAACACACACACACACATCTTAACAAACTTTTTGTTATGCTGTTTTTTCTCATGGGTCATGGATCTCATCTATCAGATGGCAACAGTGTGGCATTCACTGCATATTTAACTAGTGTGTTTCGTATAGTTCAGCATAGAACTGTTACACAGATATGAAAGACTGTACTAGCAGCATCCAAATACTGAAGTTTCAACTAGAAAGAATGAAAAAAAATGCCCAGAGTCCAGAATGTCCCAGATTCATCTCTAGGTCAATGTGCTTGTATGTAGCATCACTGCAAATGATAAATGTATGTAAATATCTGTGACACAATCCAGTGCAAATTAAACTACAGTCCCATGTAGTGATGCTTGTACATCTGCCATTTCAGATGACTTCCTGTTCATCAGAGGTAATCAGGCAACTAATTAACCCATAGGCTGTTCAACTGTTCGCAACCTGTTAGTGTGCATCAAAGGAACAGGCTACATGTAGCCATCAGAAGCCAACTCCCTGCTGATGAGGGATCACCTAGGAGCCAGCTTCTGATCTCCTGCAGGGGAAATGTTGCTCTGTATCCAATAAAGGGGTTTTTGGTGAGCGCGGTTATAAACTGACTCCTAGCTGATCATCTTGAACTCTGTTTTTTCTGATCTCCCATCCTGGAAACTGGGCTGCCTCCCAGACTTGCTGAGATGCAGCAAATTTAGTGAGGGTGGGGTGGAGTGTTCACAATCCCGGCTAATTTCCCTTCCTTCCCCCGCCATCTGTCTTGCTTTGCACTGCAAAAAGGAGAGACACAAAGGACAGAGGGCAATTCTGCATCTAGCATTTGCTCCACATTTTCTCACCTGGAAGGGGAAAGGGCGGCTGAAAACCACATTCAATACCTTGGGGCAATGCCATACTGATTGCAAAGTCACCCCTGAACAGACATAAAACTGTCATAAATCTATGCAGAAGGTACCATAAAACCCAATGAGCAAAGGAAGCAAAAGCGGCATGGAGTGTGGAGGCTACCATTGTTTATGTTGCTCAATGCAAGCCAAATATATCCCTGATTGAATCACAGTCTGATTGTGAGTGCTGAACAGTTCAATTGCTGAACAGATTTCTTCAGAAATCTGTAGCATCCCTAGTACCCTGCAGTCCTAAATAGAGTCTATTGGCTTCAATGGACTTAAAAGGTTGTAACTCTGTTTAGGAGTTTCAGTGTACTTTAATGAACCTCAGTGGGCTGTATGTCCCACTGGACTTTAAAGGATGTAACTCTTCCTAGGATTGCACTCACTGATTTCAGTGTACTTTAATGGACCTCCATGGACTGTATGTCCCATTTGTTTCAGTGAAAATGACTGAAGAACATGTTTCCTTTTCTCATTGAAATCCATGGGATTACCATAAATTTCAGGTGGATTATGTCTCTAATTTATTTCTGAAAATCTGGGAGTTGCTGTCTATACAGAGTGGATTTTCAAATGTTTTTATTCTCACTGTTCCTGCTTTAAAGTTTTGAAAATGCTACACTGCACTGGTTGTCCAGCTTTTGGGGGGGGTTGTTTTGTTTTGGGTTTTCCTGGTAGAACATTTTATTGTTCTGTCATGCTTATAATGAACTGTAATAAAAGATTACAAGGCAGTTTCTGTTGATGCTTGGAAGTTGTATAAGCAGTATGAAGAAAAATTATTTTTTATTTCAACCAAGACTTGGAAGTCTGAGGCCCTCCAGCAACCTAATAAAGAATGTTTATCTCCCATCTTTTTTATTCCCACAACCATTCTGATGCTGCATACAGAAAATCCAGCTTCCTGGTGACATATTTCACTTCAGCACATTAAGTTGTGGGGCCTTAAAAGCAGATAGGAATTAATCATGCAGGGCCTCTCTGGTATAAATGCAACATGGCTAGGGTCATTATATTATAAATCATTTATGTTGAAAGGGGAGGGGGGGAACAGAGCCATAATCAAAATGAGTCAGTCTGGGAACAATCTCCTCTGTGCCCAAAACACCATGCAAACTTTTAGACATAGAGAAGTTTCAATACTTATTCATTGTAGGGAGGCACACACCTCTCATCGTCGCCTCAGGAGAATAACTGAAAAATCATGCAGGTTTCCAATGCAAATGGCATTTTAGGAATAAGAACGCTTGAATTTAAGAGGGGACAAGACAATCCAATGAGAGAGAGTGACATAAAAAGTGGTACCAGCTTGTTTACATATAAGGTTGCCTGGAATAAAGATGCACATTCAGGAGAAATTTGGAAGAAAATAGAATGAGAAGAGTGATAGAGAACCTTAGAGATAAACAAGATGGGATGCAAGAGATCCATAATCAGAAAAGGGGTCATGCTTTAGTAATGGAGTACTCTCTTTACATGAAGAAGATTGAAGAATAGTCCTGGATATCTCCAGTTAAAGAATATCAAGTACACATAAAGACTTTTTTCTTCCCAACAATCCGAAGCCAGTCAGAGAAGACAAAATTAAACAGGACAGGCCAATGGTCTTACTAAATATAAAGCAGTACTACACATTCAGATATTCAATTCCCTTTAAAAGCAGGTATAAAGGAGCATTATGTAGATCTGGGTCATGGTGCTATTTCATGCTGTATCCAAGACACAAATGCCCCCTGGGGACTATTAGCTCCAGTAAAAAGTGCAACCTAGATTCCCCCCCCTTCTGGAGCTAATTGCCTCTAGGAATGGGTGTCTATTTGGGAAACAGTAAACAGAGAAAAGAAATGGGCATGAACCAAACCACAAAACAAACTTCATCATGAATTTTCCAATACTCATGGTTTGCAAAGACAAGTTCAGGACGGGTCTACCGTCATAAAGTTCTATGAACTTGGTAAACATCAGAAGTGTGGAGCTTGGTTGCCCCATATTGAAACTACAGGACTAGTGCTTTGAACAAAAATGTAAGTAAGTAAAGCAGTCTTAGTTGATAAGAGATATTGGCAGTCTCTTATGTTCTGAGGAGGAGGAAGGTGGAAACACAGATGCACAGGCTGGTTCATGACAGAACTGATCTAGTGAAAGGGGTATCTGTCAGCAAAGTGAACAGTAAAATTTCTCATGTGCCAAGGACCTCTGGCCTAAATTTTGTTAGTGAAAATAATTTAATTATGCATCTCATATGTTTTGTTTTGAAAGTGCAGTTTGCACCTATTTTCCAAGAGTAAAGGCAAGCAACTGCATGAACTGTTAACATAACCAGAATGGACTGTTGAAATGTCTGTCTAATAATTCTGCAAAATTATATTATTTGACAAGTTTCATGATTACATTTAGATTCTTTATTCAAAATAATTGCCCTATCAATTTACTTGCAAAAATTCCACTCAGTTTTCACTAGCCACTAAAATACCTTTTTGTACTATAGCAGCATCAACAAACATTCTATATCTTTGGAGCCTATAGAAAGTATCATTTAAAATAGCATAAGGCATTGACAGATCAGTCTGGAGATATTCTTCTAAAGAGCTTGTGGTATTGAATGTATCCAGCCAAGCTATCTTCAGCTTAATCCAGAAGTGACCAAAAAGTCCAGTTTATCCCTCATGCTGTGTGAAATATGCCTGTCAGATCTGAGAGCCAATGTACACACTCCAGAGGAAACCACCAAAGTTTCTTATTATTGAATGGAATAAGCAGGCAACAAGAAAGTGTCAGTGTCAGCTTTTTGGGGAACAGATTAATATTCATTCAGTATATCAACCCTTTCATCAGTTTTGATCCTACAATGAGGCATGCCTTCTAAGACAAATCAAAGATGATAATCTCAGCTGGCAGACCCTGACATTCGAAGAATTATACTTTAGAGAGAGAATTCTGTTACTAGGGTTGCCAGCTCCAGGGTTAGAAATTCTTGGAAGTTTGGGGGTAGAGTCTGGGGAGGGCAGGGTATGGGGGAGAGAAGGACTTCAGCAGGGTATAATGCCATGGAGCCCACTTTCCAGTGCAGCCATTTTCTCCAGGGGTGCTGATCTCTGAAGTCTTGGAGAACAGTTTTAATTCTGGGAGATCTCAGGGCTGCACCTGGACATTACAAACCCACTTACAGATTCCATCCTCTTGCCAACATGCACTAAATCATCTTCCTTGGGGGAAAGGTGACAGTGAAACCAGTTTATTTATGTTGTGCAGATGTTGGAGTTGACAGCTCTATGTTTGTAGATGCGGCCAGTGAGTTGAATCCTATGGTGTGTTGCATAAACAATCCTAAGGTGTGTTGCATAAACACTTCTGCTTGCACAAGAGGAAAGTGGTAGACAATTAGGGTACACAGATTTTGCAGATTTCAAGATGCAGTCCTCTATACTGTTCCTTACACTGTTGCTGAACCTCAGAAGCAGCTTTTGGGGCAGCACAGACCCTGTGAGCAGAACAGAATTCATGGCTCTTAGTATCAGTCCTATCACTTTCAGAAGACATGTGGATAGCTGGAATTTTCACTCTGTTCTTCCATCCTTCTATCCTATGAGGCAAAATCTAGATAAAATTGACTTTATCCTAAACCACAATCAAATCAGTGAGATCACTGTATGTGTCTTCAGCTTCATGTAGGTCAGCCTAACTCAGAAAGTAATAATATGGGCAGGTATATTCAAACTCTGGTAGACACTACCATGGAAGAAAATACTGTGTACTTAAGTGGTCAACAAAAAGTCATTTCAGTCACTGTCATGAGACACCCATAGGCTGGGAAAACATCCTCAATCCTGGGAAAACACTGAATAAAGGTTTTTTTGGTTTTCTAACTTGCCAAAGATGGACGGTAGTATGTTCTTCCATTAAAAAAACAATCTATCATCAGAACAGATTTACAGAGGGATTAAAACATTACAATATTCAGCACTCCCAACACCAGCAGTTATCATCTAATTTTTGAAACTGAAAAAGTGGAAAATAACATCCTAGCTTTCAAATCCCTGTGTTGCCACAGAAAGAAAATTTAACCAGTTTTTTTTCTTCCTATGTTTCAAAGCCTAGAATACTATTCCATATTATAATTCCAAATGGAGAAAGTAAAACCCAAAACTTGCATAGGATAGCCATAAAGCTTTCTTCCACAGCCAACAATATCATTAACTAAACTTCCAATTTCCTTTGTTTGCAAGCTCCTTTTAATCCCCTTGTTGCCATTTAGCATGGCTTTTAGAGTACTCTTTCCATCCAGAAGTGGAATAGACAATATTATGATCTGAAGCAAAACTGTTTGACCACAAATTCACATGTTTTCTGCCATGAGCATGCATTTCTTGTATGACAAAATCTGTCAATCCGGTTTTCCCTGATTTCATTATTCAATCCGTTTTGACCTTTATCCTGTGCTCATTTTCCACCGGGGAAAAAAATGAAAACATGAAGTTGAAAGTATATAATTGCCAGTGGTCTTGACTGGGGATTTAAAACTCATTCAGTGCTTGTAAAAAAATACAGGAATGGAAAATGGCACTCTGTGTTTATCCAGAGATTAAGAGCACTGACACAGCCACCTGCCTTACTACCTTACTGCCTTACTCATGTGGCTGGAAGGAATCAAACACCAGCCTGTATACCCATCCTCCTAGCAGCCTATGTAATTCACACTGTACTGCAGAAAGTTATCATATCTCTCAATGACTAAAACAAGAGCACTGTCTAACTACACTACTAGAAATGCAAAAAGTAACACACAGGCCTATGGCCTGGGAGAATACATTTTATTCCAAATCTGGCCTTGGCCACAAGCAAACCCACTGATGAATCATCCAAATAGACATTTAGAGGGCTCAGAAAAGTTTGACTCAATGCCTTATTACCTAATATCTTGGCTTTCAAGGCAGAGAACGTTAGCAGTTCTTAAATTACTTAGAAACTAATGGGACCTTAAAGTAGCTATAGCTGTGCTCTACTGAGTTCAGTAGGACTCAAGTGCAAATAATGTTCTTTAGACTTGGACCCAGGACCGGATTTAGACTTGCTGAGGCCCTAAGCTATACAAAACCCAGAGGCCCCCTACTGTTTAAATTATATCAGCTGGTCTCAGAAAAAATTAAAATATATATGCCTTTTTAATATTTCAATTTGCTGTGGCAACCTCAGCAGGATATAATGACACAGAGTCCAACATTTTCCCCAGAGGAACTGATCTCTGCTACCTGAAGAGCAGTTGTAATTTTGAGTGATCTTCAGCCCTCACCTTTTTAATATATTTTTTATATTTTTTGGTTTTTTATTTGAGGCCCCAGCAGATTGTGAGGCCCTAAGCTGTAGCTTGTTTAGCTTATGTGTAAATCCAGCACTGCTTGGACCCCATCTTTAATTGCTGATGATGCTGTATTAAGGAAGGTGATCACATCACAACCAGAGGACAGGTATGTTTGTCTGTGTTCCATTCCATGTATATACAAGAGGCCAAAAACTGAACAGAACATGATTTGCCTGCTTAAGCAAATCAGCGATAGAATAACAGGGTCTAGAGAATGCTAAATTGTATCTTTAAATTAAATTATGCATCTCTGAAATTCAGAAGGATACTAGCTTCACTCTACCATTTATCCAAATGGTAAAAATGTTAAGTAAAAACAAAAATGTGAATGGGAGTTGTGTTTTCATTAGCACAAAACACAAGCCCTGTGTTTGCATAGTGCCTTGAACTTCATTCCATGATTTCTTCTTAATTCAAACAACCTCCACCCACTCACACTATTAAAGGCCACTTTGGTTTATGTATCTTTGGCAAATGCAAAGCTAACAATTCATGCCACAGTTGTTACTAAAGGAAATGGCCACTTCTTGAACATAAAGACTATATTGTCACCCCATGCACACATTTGTCATGTTAAATGTCATTAATCTGAGGCAATAAAATCTCCTAAAATGGCATTTTCCTATGGAACTAGGACCATGCTTGCCAAACCATAGTGTGGTTCCCTGTTTTATATTTGTTCCAAGAAGTAATCCAGCAGCATGATTGCCCCTTCGTAATAAGCATCTACAATAAAGTAATTTATGACTTTAATTAAGAAGGTGTCATTATTTCTATTGCACTGGAGGCCAGAGAGATTAGCTACTGATGCTTTATGATTAGTTTCAGTCATTTTTCACTATTGCCAAGGTCAGGATGGAAGATAGATTAACACTTTCCACTAGAGAGTAGTTCACAGCATGCAATGATAGAGGTTTTTCTGAGGGAGGGAGTGGCTTGATACTCCCACTCATATTTCGAAAAGGAAAGGCACTGTGTTTTTGTATACATGCTTTGCAATATGCATTTGGGGACCTTTAATAAGTGCCAAGTTCCAGAAACTCTTTGATTTTTATTAGAACAGCCTGTTATGCCTAAAACAGTTTGAAGGATCATGTTAACTAGATCAAAAAGCCACCCAAGAATATAGAAAAGTCAAGTTTTCAGTAAAAATATGATGAGTTTCTGTGTATTTTATGCAAAAGTTCCTTGGAGATTCATTGCATAAAGGCCAGAACAGCTATATAGACTACATGATTCCACATAATATCCCAGTGCATGATCCAGAGATTCATAGATCTTCCACTCACACATGGGGCCTTTCAACTGTGCTCGGGTGTTTCTGAGTTCCCCTTCCCTCCATAGCCTGTTGGTTCTTCTGAAGAGACATCCCAGAAGTTCTGGAAATAATCTAGAGAAATCACTGATACCACACAAGGAGTTAAAGAAGAAGGGGAAATTCTACAAGAAACTAGACATTTTACACAGAACAATAAAAATAGTTAGTCATAGGCTGCAGTCAAACACACTAAATAATACACTTTCAATCCACTTTTAGTGTACTTTCCAACTGGATTTTACTGTATGAACTGGCAAAATCTAGTTGGAAAGTGCACTGAAAGTGGATTGAAAGTGGATTATTAAGCATGTGTGACTGCAGCCAAAGAAGATAAAAGACCTTTTAAAGCATTATGCTTCTGTTACTCCTGTGTCACATAGCAGGAGAGCTCAGTACATGCAATCACAATTTGTGTGAAAAGGGAAATGCTATATTTTGCAGGTCTGGTACACACAATGTATACCCTGGAAAACACAGGTTTCAGAAAGCACATTGCGAACCCAAACTCCCGCCGAGCTGGTGCTGGTGGGAGGGGGCTGAATTGCTTCCTCAAGAGGAGGAAGAGACTGCACCAGTGCTGCGCTTTGAGCAGCACCAGGCAGGGGGCAGAGCCAGCCTATTTAGGCTCAGCTCCCACCCTCTGCCTTCGCAGTCCTTCGATGTGCTCAGAGCAGAGCGAGCATGAGGACTGTGCTGCTTGCTTCAGGAGGCTTTGGCCTGGGAAGCAGCAGCAGCAGCGCGGCGGCAACTGGAGCCTCAAGGTGGTGGGGACAGCCTGCTGAGGTACGTGGTGGTAATGTGGGATTGGCAGTGGCAGCGGTCAGCGTTTTTTTTTTTGCATTGCCAGCAGCTTGAGCAGTTGTGTGGAGTGTCTGGCAGCGGCTGCAGTGGACATCACAGGGAGGTGGTGCAGATTGGCATGCTGCTGAGTTGGGCCACTCGTTGGAGGCAGCAACTTTCAGCAGCGGCTGTGACGGGTGCACGGTGGTGGCATGTTGCAGCTGGTGGCTGGGGCGGTTCTGGGACTCAGGGGAAGGTTTAAACGGCTAGTAGCATTGCGATACTGGGGGCAGGACCTTCACAGCAAGGGCAGCCATTTGCAGCGGCAAGCAGCAGCGGCCTAATTGACTGGGGGGGGTAGGATTCTCCCACCCCTTTTTAATGGCCCTCATCTTGCTGGCAGCCATCTTATACTTCCAGCTTAATTGGAGCAGCATGGTAAGGCTGCTTTATAATTACATTATCCAGCCTCTTTACCCCTCTCCCAACATCTCCAGTACCTGGGTCTGGCCTATAGGCCCTATAGGGACTCAATCCTGAGTGACAGGCCAGTTCGTCTTAGGGGGTAGAATCGGCGGCCATTTCAGGGGATTACAGCAGTGGCCATTTTAAGTATCTCACTGTGGGGGTCATTTTGGATCTTTCTATCAGGTGGCCATTTTGTTGCCAGGCAGCATGGCTCCAAAAAAGGGCTTGGGGGTTTCGAAGGGCAAGGAGCCTGCCCCTAAACGGGTTGGCAAAGATCCTGCGATGGGTAAACATCCCCCTCCCAAATGGCCTAATGATGGGACTATGCCTTCTCATTCAGGTGGCCCAGCGCCTTTGGCAATCACACCGTGTGGTGGTTGATGCACAGGTATTTCCAGTGCCGTCAGCTACTAGCCAAGCGGTGGAGAAGGGCAATCGGTGGAAATGCAGGAAGGTCCAACTGAGCAGTCGGGTGATGAGCGGCAAGTGGTGCCTTTTGGGGGTCTGTCGCAGGTTGCAGGTAGGCCATACACTGCACAAACAGCTGACATCACTTGGTCATGGGGCCCCGTGGGCCTACAGGCTGCTGGGTTATCAGTCCCTGTGCTTACAGCAAGTTTCTCACCTGGGGCTACAAGCAGTCCTCTTTCATCAGGGTCAGATGGAGCAGTGCATAGCCAGACACCAGTCGGCAGGGTGCCTTCATGTGACCAACAGGGTGGTGGGGGCTTACAGACGTCTTCTCGGTCGTCTTTCCAATCACCTACCGAGGGATCCCCGTCTGGCCCTACAGGCTTGCCACCACCTTCAGGATCAGGGGGGTTGGGCAACGGCTGGCACCTTCACCAGGCACACTGCAGCAACAACAAGGTGGGGTGTGGACAGGGTGTGTTGCTCCCGACCCGAGAAATAGGACCTATGATATAGTACCAGTGAAGGAGTTGCCATCTGCTGAATTGGTGATGCCTTTGGGTGACCCTCTTACAATTGCCACCAGGGAAAATATATTACAGGAGGAGTATGTCAATGCCTTCACCTTATTGTACAGAGAACTGGACAAGAAGGATAAAGAAGACTTGGACAAAAGGGACAAAGAGCGCTTGAAGCGCCGCAGTGTGGACAGGATATATGGCAACTGGTATCCTGGCTTTTTGATTTACACTGGGGTAATTGTTAGGGCACAGCCTTGGAGGGCCTCATCTCTGCTCCAATACATGGACATAAGCTATAAAGGTTATTCTGACTTTGCTGGGTCAGCATAGATGGAGTACAATAAGGCTTTCCACATGAAGGCGGTCATGTACCCTGCGCTTCACTGGGATCAACTCCATCCACACTTGTGGATGCAGACAATGTCCCCTGCCAAGCCTGTCATAGGGGAAAATTCAGGCAGCGGACATGTGGTAAGGCGGGCTAATAGCACTAATGCAGGAGCTCCATGTTCCCACGGGGGGCAAGAATTTCAAAAGCGCCCTTTGTGTTAGGAGTTTTCCTTGCAGGGGTATTGTAGCCAAAAAACATGCTCCTTTCATCATGCATGCCCCCTCTGTGCCAGCCCACATTCCGTTCCATCCTGCCCCAAGGCCAAAACCAGGCCTGCCACTAAGGATGGCAAAGGGGGCAGGCATCAGGGAGGAGGAGGCAGTCAGGCATTACCTGACAAAGGGACCCAATCCAGTTAAAGTCCCTGTTTTGGAGCACTGGTTGCGCATGTACCCTAAGTTTGCTGATAGGCAGTATTTATTAGATGGATTTAAGTTTGGTTTTCACATTCCCTACATGGGTGAGAGGTGCTCCTTTTCAGCTCCTAATTTGCCCTCGGTTCGGGGCATGGAACTGGTGGTTAGAGCCAAGATTAAAAAAGAGTGCTTAGAAGGTAGGGTAGTAGGCCCTTTTCCTTTGCCTCCGGTGCCCAGCCTGCGGATATCACCTTTAAGTGTGGTGCCCAAGAAAGCACCAGGGGAGTATCGCCTCACCATTTGTCCTGTCCTCAGGGCAGATTGGTGAATGATGCCATACCTAGTGAGACCTGCTCAATTAGATACACTTCTTTTGATTAAGCAATCCATATGGTCTGTAGTTGTGGGCAAGGGGCCCAGTTGGCCAAATGTGATATCGAATTGGCCTTTCATCTACTTCCAGTACATCCAGATGACTTTGTTCTTCTGGGTTTCTCCTTTGATGGGCAGTATTATATGGACAGGGTCCTCCCCATGGGATGTTCCATGTCCTGCGCTGCATTTGAATGGTTCAGTTCCTTTTTGGAATGGGCTTTGTGTGCACTTGTTCAGTACTGCCCATTATTTGGATGAGTTTTTGTTTGCGGGACCTGCGGGATCAGAGGTTTGTGCACGGTTGTTGTCCAATTTTGAGCAGCTTGCTAGGGAACTGAGTATCCCATTAGCAGGTGAGAAAACGGAAGGGCCTAGTGTGGTCTTGACCTTTCTCGGTATTGAATTGGACACTGTGCAGCAGGTTTCACACTTACCACATGATAAACTGGCTAACCTCCTTCGGTTGGTGGAGGATGCGTGTACCAAAACTAAATTGATACTTAAAGAGTTACAGCAACTAATTGGGCACCTTAACTTTCCCTGCAAAGTGGTGGCCCCAAGCTGTGTATTCTTGCACAAGTTGTGTGATTCTACAATAGGCCTAAAACACCCACATCATAGGACTCAGGTTACCCAGGGGATCAGGGAGGACTTAATGGTTTGCCATGACTTTCTGGCTTCATATAATGGGGTGTCCTTTTGGAGAAATGATCTCCCATTGGAAGCTGAACTGCAGGTCACCTCCAATGCAGATGGTTCTTCAGGCTGGATGGATGTATGACCTGACATTTCTGGAGTTTTTCACCATAGTGGTAACAGTAAACATCTGGGCTGCTGACCTGACAGGCCAGACAGTTCACTTTTGGTGTGATAACTTTGCGAAAGTTCAAATTATCAACTCCTTGACATCTAAGTCTCCCAGAGTGATGGTGCTGGTCAGGGCTTTTACCCTCCAATGCTTGAAGTATAATATATTGTTTAAGGCCAGGCATGTGCCAGGAGTCAATAATGAAGTTGCTGATGCTGTGTCTCAAAAACAGATGGAGAGGTTCTGTCAGTTGGGTCCGGACTCTGATCCTTTGCCGGTAAGAATGCCCAAGGACCTGTGGCACATGGAGGGCTGAGGCCGACAGGGCAATGGGCTTAGCTCTTGCCCCCAGCACATGTCCGGCTTATATGAGAGCAGGCCAACAGTTTGTGGCATTTAGGCAGCAGGAGAGCCTTCAACAGCTCTGGCCTATCCCAGTGTCACACCTGATTCAGTTCTGTGTGTCATTGAAAGGTAAGGGTTTGGCTGTCCGTTCCATTCAGGGCGAACTATCAGCCCTTGCCTTTTGCAAGCAAGGCTGGCGGTTTTAAGGATGACACTGGTTATTTTCAAATCAGAAAGATGTTGGAAGGCTGGGCCCAGGAGGATGGGACACCTCAGGATAGGAGGGAACCATTTTCCTCTGCTGTGCTTAAGGGTTTGAAACCACAGTGGGCTTCCTTGTGTGCGGATGCATACAAGGCTGCCTTGTTTCATGCAGCTGCTCTGATTGCATTCTTTGAGGCCCTGAGAATTGGAGAATTGGTGGCCCAATCCTGTCAAGACAGGTTTGGATATGCACTTTGCCTTAGTGATGTTCAGATTAGTGGGGATAGCTTGCACATTACAATTAGCCGCTCTAAGATGGACCAATTATGGAAAGGGGTAGTGGTGTCAGTGTGTCCTTGTTCAGATCAGGAGCTTTATCGTGTCACTGCACTCCATTCCTACTTGGCATTGAGGGGTGGTAGTGAAGGTGTTCTATTCCTACATAGCGATGGATCTCCATTAACAAAATTTCAATTTTGGGCAATTACCAAGAGAGCTTTGGAGACTTTGGGTCTTGGTAGTTTTCAATTTGGCACTCATTCTTTTAGAATCGGGGCAGCTTCCACTGCTGCGGCTATGGGGTATCCGGCAGGTGACATTCAGAGACTTGGCAGGTGGAGGTCTGCACACTATAAGTCATATGTCAGGACCTGTAAAGTCTAGGTTTGCCTTCCTCCAGTTTAGTTTAATAGGGTGGATTGATTATTGTTGTACCTCGATGCCTAATCTTCTTGTTGTGTTAACCTAGTTCTCATTTTAGATGCTGCTGGGTGCCATGTAAAGAGCCGAGTGCTTATTTGTGGCCGCAGCATGGTGTTTTGGGCCACTCACTGGGCGAGGAGGATGCACATCAGTTCCCAGTTGGGCTGCAGTGAGCAGGCAGAGGTCAAGTGGCTTGGCCGAAGAGGCATGCACTGGCCTAGGCTTATGCTGCTACTGTTTGAGGAGAGACATGGTCCTCCTCGTGATGTGCTTGTGATAGACCTTGGCAGTAATGACTTGGGTCTGGTGAAAAGTAAATCCCTAGTCATTCAGGCCAAGGCTGATTTGGCAGACATAGCTGACCGGTGGCCTGAGGTGCAACTGGTCTTGTCTGCAATGTTACCACATTGCCCTTTTCACACAAAATGGTCATCCTGATCTCATAAGAACATAAAAGAAGCCATGTTGGATCAGGCCAATGGCCCATCCTGTCCAATACACTGTGTTACACAGTGGCTAAAATCCAGGTATCATCAGGAGGTCCACCAGCAGGGCCAGAACTCCAGAAGCCCTCCAGCTGTGGCCCTCCAAGCACTAAGAATACAGAGCATCACACATACCTTGTGACTAATAGCCACTGATGGACCTCTGCTCCATATGTTTATCCAATCCCCTCTTGAAGCTGTTTATGTCTGTAGCTGCCACCACTTCCTGTGTCACTGAATTCCACGTGTCAATTACTCTTTGAGTGAAGAAGTAATTTCTTTTATCTGTTCTAAACCTAAGATCTCCTGGTATGTTAGATATTAGTACCAGAAAGGTAATACCTGAGAAGAGCTATTGTGGATGAGGAAAATAAGAGAGGAAGTTTGAGGAAAAATTAGTTTAGAACCTGAGGAGCTCCTGTGAAGACAAAGAGTAAAAGACTGGGTTGTTGTACCCAGCTTTTCTCTACCCTAAGGAGTCTCAAGTTGGCTTACAGTCACCTCCCCTTCTTGTCCCCACAACTGGCACCTTGTGAGGTAGGTGGTGCTGAGAGAGTTCTGAGAGAACTGTAACTGGCCCAAGTGGGGAATCAAACCCGATTCTCCAGATTAGAGTCTGCTGCTTTTAATCACTGTACCACACTGGCTCTGAGACAGAAGAGTGTGATAAACAAGCGAAAAGTTCAGTGAGTAAAAGCCTAGTAGGAAAACTAATTTAAGGGAATTTCTTGATGGTGTATTAGGAAAAAACCCAGAATAAATATTGTTTTAGAAACAGTTCCATTGTACAATAGTGTGAAACCATAGTGCCTTAGAGAAAATGAGTTAGATCCAACCAGGTTTTTCAGTCAAGCACTCCAAATCCATCTCCTTACTATAGCCCTTATCCCACATGACTTTTGTCATGACTGTCCTATGATCCCCAGCATAGCTTTTGGCAGTTGTCAGAGCAAACTGCTCCTCCTGTTGTTACCAGCAGAAAAGCTGGTTGGATCCAACTCAGTACATTTAATTATGAATTCAATCATTGCTGACATTCATATCCCTTATTTCCTCCAAGAAGCTCACATTGATGCATGTGAAAGGGGTTATTTCCCTTCCCCTTTTTCCTCATAATATTTCATGGTTAAACCAAGAGAGGGTGAATGGCTCAAGACCACCCAGTAAACTTTATGGTCTGAGCCGAGGATTCAAACCTAGGTCTTCCTGGGCTAAGTCCAACACTCTAACCATACAGTACAACATATGGGCTTTCAAATTAACAAGTGAAAAGAAGTAAGCTTCAGTCAGGTGCCACAACAGAACACAGATTGGTATGGGAAAGAACAATGGGAAGATGTGGTTGAAAGGGAGTGGAAAGGAATGTAGAGACAGAAAAGAAGTTGGAGGTGGCAAGACAAGTGTCAAAAAAGTAAAAAACATATGGGGAACACTGAGGCCAAAGGCTACACTGACTGTTAAATTGTGTCATTTATTTCAAAAGCCTACCATGCTAAAGTCCATTTGTTTAACCTCAAATTATCCTCATGTAATTTAGAAACAGTTTTACAGAATAGTACATATTTTGCTACTGAGTTTTCATTTCATTTTAGCCCTTTTCATTATGGTATTCATTTAGCCCCTTTTCATGCTTCTAAGACATTCTCAGTATAAAAAATATAATCAAGTGGCCAAAACCATAAGCCTTGTGAGACCTCTAAGCAATATTAAGCAAGAACTAGAAAATTTACTGTGTGAAGTATGGGGAGTAATCTAGTATTGGCAAGGAGATTGACTGGATGACCTAATAACTCCTTCTCACTACTTTCTATGAGACTATGAATAAGGACCAACCCTTTTAATAAATTGCTGCGTGTACATATGGGAAAATATCCAACTGCTTCTCAGCTTCAGTAAACTTCAGGATTATGATATCTGATATCAAATGCCTTCCTACTGTTGCAATTATAATGCTTTAAATGCATGTAATACATGCATAATCCATATATTATAAAAGGTGTCACCAATATGAACCTCACAACTGGTTGAGATACAAATTAAAGTAAGTATGTACATTTCTGCAAGGAGGGACTACTTATCCAACTACCCACAAGTGGCCACGTCCCATAAAACTACATAAGAAACTCAGCATATTCAGTGTGGCTTTTGCATTGCCTCCTTTAAACAACAGATAGTTCCACTGTCACTATGCCATGTGCCTATTGTTTCTGAAAGTGGAGCTGAGTAAACTCTAACTTGGAGCACTGTTTTTGAAGAAAGTATCAGACTTTAGCTGGGCGCACATTAGCCCTTGACTAGGGTTGCCACTTACTGGGTGGGACCTGGAGTCTCACAAACCTCCAGGCCTCTTGTGATTTGCAATGGAAGTGAAGGTACTCTGTTTGTATCAGGCATAACTCATCAGAAAATAAAGCTATGTATTTAAGAAGGCCACCATCTTCATGATGATCATGGCAGTTGTAGTCCCAAAAATTAAAGGAATCAGAACATTCTGCCCCAGATTATTTCTTGCTAGGTGACCTGGGGCCAATCACATACTTTCAGACAGACCTACTTCACAAGATTGTTGTGAGAATAAACTGGAGAAGAGGAGAATAATGCAAGCTGCTTTGGTCCCAACTGGGGATAAAGCCATATATCATTTGTCATTAGTCTAATTTGGGCTACAGTTTGCAAAACAATGGGGGGATTGTTCTTACTGTTGCTATCTGGTATTGCAGAAGTTCTTTCAGCAGAAGGCAGAACTGCTCTTAAATACTGAGAGTGCAGCAAGCCACAGGGTTGGTGAGTGGACCAAGCAGGGGTAGAACCCCTAGCAAATAATAAAAAATAGCAAGTGTGCAGGGACTCTGGAAGATATTTCTGTTCCTTGCATGTTTTTTTCTGCTTGAACCTGATGCCTCCTTTACTTTTAGTTCTGGAAGCAAAGAAATACAGGAGGAACTCTCTTTCTTCCCATCTTGTTTCCCTTAAACCACTAGTAAGTATTGGGGATGGAGTTAGTATCAGCTGGCAAAACTGAGTGGAGTAAAGTCCAGCTCCTTTTTGCTCAGTACCATAGCTTCTATTTAACTTTATAGCATGCTACTGGAACTCATAGGCTGAGTTCAGACTGGCAATTTGCCCCACTATAGCCACTTATCAGCTGCATTTCCCAAGCGGATTAAAGGGGGCATTCACACAGGCACATCTGCCTCACGTTCCCCACCTGTAGGCAACCCGTGCTGTTCCACTTCGCTCCTGTGTTTAAAAGATACCTGTTACAAGTGGTAGCAAATCCCAGAGAGTGCCTTTATCCCGCATCAGTCCGCTTCCCAGAAGTGTGAACGCTCAGCCGAAAAGCCGGGAGAAACCTGCATTGCTCCCAGCGCATATGATTGGTGCATATGATTGGCTGTGCTCTGCTCTACTGCATAAGGCACATATGATTGGCTGTGCTCTGCTCTACCACCCAATGCGCAATGGGATCCTCCCCAAATCGGCTGGATGCTTATGTGTGCATGAGTGCATGAGTGTTCATGCACCCATGCACCCATACACACATAAGCATCCAGCCAATTTACCAGGGAAAAGCCATTTACAGCTGCACCTCTGGGCCAGCAGTCTGAATGCTCCCACGCACCTCCTCCTGGTATGCTCCCACATCTGTTGGCCCCGTGTGACTGGGAAAAACCAGAACAGTTTATTCTGAGGCTTTTTTGCCATGACTGGCTCCCGCTGCAAACTGCCAGTCTGAACTCAGCCATAGTGTCTCATCCAGTTAGGTCCTCTCTTTGGTGCCTTTATGTGTGCTTAAAGGAGGAATTTCCTTTGTTTATAGACATGATGCAAAATGAACATGTTTAATTAATTAAAGCAGGACCTGTGTATAGAACACCTTTTAATTTCCATTAGTAATCATAATCTCGTAAAAATTACTGATTTCAGGACACAGATAATCCTTGTTTATGCCTTTCCTATTCCAGTCACTGGGATATAAATGTGCTTGTCTTTGGTTGGATTTGCATCCTACCCTGCTTCAGCATGTTATTAAATATGGTTGACAACATTTGAGAATTGTGCAAACTTTTTCAAAATCTCAAACATTCAGCTTCAGACCTTGTATTCTGAAATAAATAATGTTTTAGATCTTTGGACTTTTTATTGCATTTTACTTAAGGAATGCTTTCTGATTGCAAGGCATTTCTTACATTGTTCGTTACAGAATGTCAATATACAAGCAGATAATTGATGTTTTTCACAGTGATCATTCAAAAACTGGTTACCTGCTGCCAATGAAATTATGAACATTCAAATCACACAGAATAACCAGGATGAGACAGAAGAGAATGAAGAGGAGAACAGAAAAATATTGAGTCAAATAGGAAGTCATGTAAAAGTAAAATAAAGTGAAAACCAATTCATGAAACTGAAAATCACAACAGAAGGAAATTGATGAAATAGTGGATTGTCCATGGAAAGCTCATGAAACCACCAGTATTTAACATCTCTGTCCAAGTTGGAACTGTCATTCTCTATTAAGATGAGTCTTTCCTAATAGTGTATGCTACCTTCACACCCCTTGTGTCAGCTAACCCACTTCCTGCAATAAAGTAGCTCCCTTAGACCAAATCCCCTTACTACACATTTATTGTACTTTGAGCTGAAATTGTTTTGCTGTTTTATTTGGAAGGCTACTGAATAAGCCATCTTCATCTTGACCCTCTTGAGACAAGTATTGATTCTTTGAAACCACAGTTACCAAACGTATTCCATGAGCTGTTTTTGGTAGATCAACTGTCTAGCTAACTGAACAGTAAACAGATTGAACAAATACAGATTTAACTCCTCTGTTCAATTATTACTACCTCTGTGTATCTACATGAAAGTAGAAAGACAAAAATCTCCCTGAACATTGTAGGATGTGTGTGACTGAAAGCTATTCTTTGGGTACAAAAATCCTATAACAGGGTTTTTTAAAAAAAATATTCCAGGATGCTTTGTAACCTCAAAAAATTGGAAAGGAAAAAGGAAAACCATTTTCCAAGGAATTTTTCTAAAAGTATTTATAAGTGCAAAATCTGAAAAGTGTTCAGACAGACAAAAATGATAAAACTTATGAATCTACCATGTGAAATCTGCATGGAGGAGCAAGTTCCTGTTAACAGTGCATGCTCTCACATCCCATTGCAATGCTCACCTGGATCTTATGAAATCAGCTAGGTACATTTTTGTATAGTTAGGAATGCTCTTCTCTACCCAAGCTACTAATAGTTGCACATACCTAGTTGCTCACAATTACAGGTACCTTAGAACCAAGGTCAATAAAAATGAAACAAATTAAGGCAGCAAAAAACTCCTTTATAGTAAAGTCTATTGATAATTAGCTGGTTTGAGAAAAAACACAGTGCAATTCTAAAGATTTAAAAGGTTGCAATTTTGTTTAATATTGCACTGTTCATCTCACAAGTAGCCCAAGATCACAAGTAGATTGGGACCCTATTTCAATTGCAAAATTGAATTTTAGCAGATTTCACAATTATCTCCACTGGAGACTTAGGGAGTCTTTGCAATATTTGTTGTATTTAAATTTGTACAAGTATATACGTAAGGGAAGGTGATAGGTCCACTATCCCACCTCAGATCCCCAGAGGGAGAGAGGGAGAGGGGGAGAGGGAGAGAGAGAGAGAGAGAGAGAGAGAGAGAGAGAGAGAGAGAGAGAGAGAGAGAGAGAGAGAGAATGCTTCCCCCTCAGTCATCTCACATCTTTCTCTGTTTCTGTCTTACTGCTTCTGTCTTCAAAATCTACTGACTGGTTTTTCCTGCTGCCTTTCTCCTCCCTTTCCTCAGTTGGTGAAGCGTCACCTTCTTCAAGATCTGATCAGTACCACACTCATCATCTTTTAACTATCAGCTCCTATTGATGACACATCAACCACCAATCCAGCTAACAGAAGAATGGTCTGCCAGCAGCACAAATTACGGCCAAAATGAGATTTTTAACTGATTGTTAAGGCACAACACTGTAAGTGAATCAATATTTATTCAACTAGATTTATTAAACCTCATTACTTTAACCCCCCATTTCACCTGATAAAATCTTAAATATGCATGCCAAGATATGCACAGTCCTGATAATTCAAAATAAAAAAGCCAAATCTATAATGTGCTGCGCTGGTTGGAATGTGCAGATCACTCAAGGTCAGTTCCTATTGTCTGTGATATAAACAATATGGTGCAGGCTTCTATTTTCCTGCATACCAGACTGCCATATGTCTATAAACTGCTTTTGAATTCATCCCTGTTTCTCATTTATTTAACCTGATTATATTGAGATTTGTCTTAAAAAGCAAGTATGTTGCTTAAAATAAACTTCATTGCACATTTCTTGTCAGTACCCTTGCTCTGTTTTCCCATTGGGCTTTGGTTGGTGCTTTAAATTAATGTGGCATATTGTATGTGGTGTATGTGAATGGCATACAATTGTTAAAGGCTCTTTGGTACTGCAGAAAAATCTTTGAATCCTATCAGCAGAGTGGGAACAGTTCGAGGGGAAAAAATCTTCTCATGAACAGGTTTGTTTTTAACAGTCAGTTTTGGGGGAGGGGAAAGCTTGCCAGAACATTTATAACCCATAAGAACATAAGAACATAAGAGAAGCCAATGTTGAATCAGGCCAATGGCCCATCTAGTCCAACACTCTGTCACACAGCGGCCAAAATATACCAGGTGCCATCAGGAGGTCCAGCAGTGGGGCCAGGGCACCAGAAGCCCTCCCACTGCTGCCCCCTCCAGCACCAAGAATAGAGTGCATCACCTGCCCCAGACTGAGAGTTCTCATTCTATACCCTGTGGCTAATAGCCACTGGTGGACTTCTGCTCCATATGTTTATCTAATTTCCTCTTGAAACTGTCCATGCTTGCAGCTGCCACGACCTCCTGTGGCAGTGAATTCCATATGTTAATCACTCTTTGGGTGAAGAAGTATTTCCTTTTATCTGTTCTAACCCGACTGCTCAGCAATTTCATAGAGTGCCCACGAGTTCTTGTATTGTGAGAAAGGGAGAAAAGTACTTCTTTCTCAACCTGCTCAATCCCATTCATAATCTTATAAACCTCGATCATGTCACCCCTCAGCCGTCGTTTCTCCAAGCTAAAGAGCCCCAAGCATTTTAACCTTTCTTCATAGGGAAGGTGTTCCAACCCTTTTATCATTCTAGTTGCCCTTCTCTGCACTTTTTCCAATGCTATAATATCCTTTTTGAGATGTGGTGACCAGAACTGTACACAGTATTCCAAATGAGGTCGCACCAATGATTTATACAGGGGCATGATGATACTGGCTGATTTGTTATCAATTCCCTTCCTAATAATCCCCAGCATAGCGTTGGCCTTCTTTATTGCAGCTACACATTGTGTAGACATTTTCAGCGAGTTATCCACTACGACTCCAAGATCTCTCTCTTGGTCAGTCTCTGCCAGATCAGACCCCATCAACGTGTATTTATATTTAGGATTTTTGGCTCCAATGTGCATCACTTTGCACTTGGCCACATTGAACCCCATTTGCCACGTTGACGCCCACTCACCCATCCTCAACAGATCCCTTTGGAGTGCCTCACAATCCTCCCTGGTTTTCACCACCCTGAACAACTTTGTGTCATCTGCAAATTTAGCCACATCACTGCTTACTCCCAATTCCAAATCGTTAATAAACAAGTTAAAAAGCATGGGACCGAGTACTGATCCCTGTGGTACCCCACTGCTTACCACCCTCCACTGAGAGAGTTTCCCATTTATACTCACTCTCTGTTTCCTATTTATAAGCCAGTTTTTGATCCACAAGAGGACTTGTCCTTTTATCCCATGACTATTGAGCTTACTTAGGAGCCTTTGATGAGGAACTGTATCAAAAGCTTTCCGGAAGTCAAGGTAAATAATATCTATTGGGTCCCCCTTGTCCACATGTTTGTTCACTCCCTCAAAAAACACTAACAGGTTAGTGAGACAAGATCTTCCCTTACAGAACCCATGCTGAGTCTGCCTCAATAGTTTTTGTTCATCAATGTGCCTACTAATTCTTTCCTTAATAACAGTTTCCACCAACTTACCCGGTATTGATGTCAGACTGACTGGCCTGTAATTTCCTGGATCTCCCCTGGAGCCCTTTTTAAAGATGGGAGTGACATTAGCTACCTTCCAGTCATCAGGAATGGAGGCAGATTTTAAAGAAAGATTACATATTTTTGTCAGGAGATCCACAAGTTCACATTTGAGTTCTTTCAGAACTCTCGGATGAATGCCATCCGGGCCTGGTGATTTATTAGTTTTTAAATTGTCCATCAGTCGGAGGACTTCCTCTCTTGTCACCGCAATCTGATTCAGGTCTTTCAAACCCCCTCCCGAAATCAGTGCTTCTGGAGTGGGCAAACACTTCTCCTCTTCCACAGTGAAGACAGAGGCAAAAAATGCATTCAGCTTCTCAGCCATTTCCCTATCATCCTTCACTACTCCTTTTACCCCTTGGTCATCCAAGGGCCCCACTACCTCCCTGGCTGGCTTCCTACTTCTAATGTATTTGAAGAAAGTTTTATTGTTGGTCTTTATGTTTTTTGCGATATGCTCCTCATATTCCCTTTTTGCTTGCCTGATCACAGACTTGCATTTTATTTGCCATAGTCTGTGTTCCCTTTTATCAACCTCACTAAGACTAGCTTTCCACCGCTTAAAGGAATCCTTCTTACCTTTTACAGCTTCCATTACTTTATTTGTTAACCATGCAGGCTTTTTTCTATACCTATTTGTACCTTTCCTAACCTGCGGTATATATTTTTTCTGAGCTTCTAGGATTGTCTTTTTAAATAGTCTCCAAGCTTCCCCAATGGTTTTGACCTTCTCCACTCTTCCTTTCAATTTCTTCCTCACATGTCCCCTCATACCAGAGAAGTTACCCCTTTTAAAGTTAAAAGTGGTTGCGTCAGTCTTTTTGGGCAACTCCCTATCTGTACAAATGTTAAACTCAATGACATTATGGTCACTGTTTCCAAGTGGTGCAGTCACTTTTACATCTCTCACCAGGTCTTGGGTGTTACTTAGGACCAAATCCAGGATCGCCTCTCCCCTGGTAGGATCTGTGACCATCTGTTCCACAGCACAGTCATTGAGAGTGTCTAAGAACGCAATCTCTTTTTCCCGACTAGAACTCATATTGACCCAATCAATGTGTGGGTAGTTAAAGTCGCCTATTACAACACAGTTATTTCGTCTAGCCGCTATCTTTAATTCATTCATCATTTTATAATCCTCCTCTATCTTTTGATCTGGTGGGCGATAACAAACTCCCACTGTTAAGCCTCCTTTTGGACCCACTATTTCAACCCATAGCATTTCCAGAAGGGAATCCAATTCTCTTACCCTCTCAATCTTACTGGATGGTATACCCTCTCTGACATACAGAGCCACCCCACCTCCAACCCTTTCCCCCTATCCTTCCGATATAATTTATAACCAGGAATCACCGTATCCCACTGATTTTCCTCATCCCACCAAGTTTCTGAAATACCCACAATGTCTATTTCCCCCCCAACACCAAACATTCCAACTCCCCGATTTTACCTCGGAGACTTCTAGCATTTGTGTATAAACACTTATAGTTTCCCACGTTTGTTAAGCCCACAGCCTTCCTCTTGCTGCCTCGAGACCTTGCCAGGCAGTTCCTATCATTAGCCACAGTCTCAGTGGACAATTGTAATCCATTTCCTTGTACAAAAGTAATAGCTACCCCTTCATCTCTTTGAGATGAGCCATCCCGAACCAGAGACTTTTCATCTCCTGTCGGCTTTCCCCCATTATTCAGTTTAAAAACTGCTCTGCCACCTTTTTGATTTTGAGCGCCAGCAGCCTGGTTCCTTCTCGGGACAAGTGGAGACCGTCCCTTTTGTACAGCTCCCTCTTGTCCCAAAAAGCATCCCAGTGCCTAACAAACTTGAACCCTTCCCCCCTACACCACCGTCTCATCCACGCATTGAGACTCCTGATCTGTGCCTGTCTCTCCGGCCCTGCGCGTGGAACAGGTAGCACTTCCGAGAAGGCTACCTTGGAGGTCCTGGCCTTGAGTTTCCTGCCCAGCAGCCTAAATTTCTCCTCCAGGACCTCACAACTGCATTTCCCCACATCGTTGGTGCCGACGTGCACCACGACCACTGGCTCCTCCCCAGCACTATCTACCAGCCTATCTAAAACACGCGTAATGTCCGCTACCTTCGCACCAGGCAGGCAAGTCACCATACGGTCAGTACGCGGGTTCGCCACCCAGCTGTCTACCTGCCTAAGGATCGAATCACCAACTACCAAGAGCCCCCTCCCACCCTTCCCAGGGACGGTTCCTTGGTACGAAAGGATACCCGTTCACCAGCTGAAGAAGAGGTCCCTTCTGAGGGCACATTCCCCTTATCCTCAGCATGGTGCCCCTTTTCCCCTTGACCCTCATGCTCCCTGGCAGCAGCCGGGCTGCCAGATCCAGAGTGGGACATATCTAACAAGTCCCCGAGAGTCTTCCCCGTGCACCTAACTGACTGTCCCTGCTTCTCCAGGTCAGCCACCTTGGCCTCAAGGGAGCAAACTCGCTCCCTGAGAACCAGGAGCTCCTTGCACCGAGCACACACCCAAGACTTCTGACCAGTGGGCAGATAGTCATACATGTGACACTCCATGCAAAACACTGGATAGCCCCCAACCCCCTGCTGGCATTCTGGCTTCATAATTGTTTTTAAACAAATACTTTTCTATAACCCCCTTTTAAAACCCTTTGTATTTATATGGCTCCTGTTGTAGGAGTCTACTGTGAATTCAATCCCATTAGCAGTGGATACATAAGAAGGAAAAGAAAGGGAAAGTTGATAAGATTTTTCAAAGGACAGATGATTACTATCCATGGACTTGAAACATAAATGGTGGACTGGGAAAATAAAAAAATTATAACTTTGATTGCAAGTTTAATCCACCACCATTATTGTAGTCAAACAATTCACAGTTATGTTCTCAATTCTGGCATCATCATGATCATTTAGTTTCTATGATTCTATGATATGATGATTCGGGGAGTTCAGTGGCACAGTACCTGCTTACAGGCCCGTAGCCAGGATTTTGTAATTCAGGGGGCCTATAAATAAGTCAGGGGGCACTGACATCACAAAATAAAAAATGAAATAAAAATAAAATTTTAAAAACTCGCTTTTGCAGCATTCCATTCTGCTTGCCTACATGGAAAAGCAAGCCACACTTGGAGAAGAGGAAGGGGCAGTGGTGGGGAGTTCTCCAGGTAGCCCAGAGAGTTGGGGGTCCTCTGGGTGGCTCAGAGAGCTGGGAGGGCTGGGAGCTGGCAGGAAGTTGGGGGGGCTTGGCAGGAAGTCAGGGGGCAGGCCCTGAAATGCCCCACTGTAGCTACGGGTCTGCCTGCTTGGCACGCAGAAGGTCCCAGATTCACTCCCCACCATCAGGTAGTAGGTGATGTGAAAGACCTCCACTGAGACCCTGAACAACCACTGTCAGTCTCAGTAGCCAATACTGACCTTGATGGATCAATGGTGTGATTCAGTATAAGGCAGCTTCATATGCATTCAGTGTGTGTGTTCATTAATTAGTCATTCTGTAGACTTAAAATTATGACTATAATTAGGGGGATCCTGAAGATTCCAGGAATAGATTTTTTTTCCTGCTGTATTAGCGTTGCCAGCCTCCAGGTGGGGCCTGGAGATCTCCTTCTTTTACGACTGATCTTCAGCTGACAGAGATCAGCTCCCCTGGAGAAAATGGCTGCTATGAATGGTGGATACTGTGGCATTGTACCATGCTGAGGCCCCTCCCCTCCCCAAATCATGCCCTATCCTGGATCCACACCCAAACTTTCCAGGTATTTTCCAACCTGGCAAGCCTATGCTGTCTTCACCCCAGTTAAATGCTCTTATGAGGAATCTATGATCAAATCCTTTGATGTGTAGTTCTTAAAAGTAGCCAGGGGGGCAGGGATACTGATCAGGGCTGCATCACTGGGGAAGGAAGACGCTGTTAACTATTTCTTCTACACTGTTTTCCTGAGTTCCCCAGAAGGGAAAAAAAGACAGGCATCCTTTCTTTACCTATTTTCTTTTCTCTACGATGACTCATAGCTACTACAATGGGGGATGGTTAGTAATCCCTTTCTCAATTTAACCCACTACCTGCATGCTGTAGTTACTTTTAAGGTTAATTTAAATATCAAGGGATCCCCAGTCAAAGATTCCCAGCATAATATATTATTTGACTGTATCTGCTGGTTTCAGACTGATCAAGACAGAATGAAGTTGGCACAACAGGGCTAGCTGAAGAAGCCTAAGAGTAAGTAAAAACTGAGAGGGAAAGCAGTTATGCTGTCCAATACTGTGGTGGATAGAAGAAGGAAATCTATGACTCTTGAGGGTGGAAAATCATGACCACGGTAGTGTTGACTCAGTGTACATCTACATCCAAAATCTTCATAAATCTGGAACTTATAAAGAAAACATTTAGCTACCAAATTCTGAAACCACTGAAACTGGCAACTGCACTTTTGTCTGCAGAATGAAGTATAACTTTTAATATTCAAAATATAAGTCCAAAATATTGCCAGAACCTGAATATTAAACAGAACATGTCCAAAAGAGAGAAGTGTATCAAATGATGAGTGCCAAAACAAGTTCTTTTACATCCTGCAACTTGTATTCTTGAGACTTTATCTGGTAACTTCTCTAACCCTGGATATTCTTGGTAGGACAAGTTGTCTCATTCCATGCTGACTGTAAGCCAGCTGGCAGACACGACAGCCCTCTTTGCATTTCCTCTGTTCAGGCTTAATCTTGGAATTTCATAAAGTAATTCTGAGCCTCTCATTCTACCCAAGGTTAACTCTTCAGACTATTGCCAAAATCATCAAACCATTTTCAAATCTGTGTGCTTCATCAACATCAGTGTGCTGGCCATGTTTGTGTTTGTACATGTATAAAATGAGACCAAGCCTAAGCAGGTCTACTCAGAAGTGACATTTTATGTGTTCATTTAGTGTGCACACTCCTCATGGAAATTATTAAGCACCAAATCAACTCTTGTGCCAAGTCATCGTCAACCCTGTGGCATGATCCCAACTTCACTGTTAGTTTGCCCTATTTTTATTGTATTTAAAAAATATCTACAGTGCAATCCTAAACATGTCTACTCAGACTTCTATTGACATTTACTTGATGTGGCTCACTAGCAGGAATCTTAAAAATGCACTTTTAAACAATTTATTCTTCTCTCACGAGAACCCAGCAAAGTATAGATCTGCATGGTCAGGTGAGAGATGTCTGTGTATCCTTAGCATACTCATCCACTTGCAGTTCCCAAGGACAGCCGTAAATTAGTATAAAGTTTTATAGTGTAGACATGCCCTTTTAAATTAGAATTTATACACCAGTGTAGGCTCAAGGTGGGTTACAACATCTAGACAGCTATTGCCCATTAAATTTCTTTTGAAATAACAAGTTTCTAAACTTAAATAAGCTACAAAAATTATTTTTGATACACAGTTTGCTGTAGTGGTTAACTGCAGGGACTCTAATTTGGGAGAACTGGGTTTGATTCCCCACTTCTCCACTTGCACCTGCTAGATGACGTTGGGCAAGCCATAGTTCTGTCAGAGCTGTCTCAGCCCCACCTACCTCACAGGGTGTCTGTTGTGGGAGGGGAAGGGAAAGGAGTTTGTAAGCCACTCTGAGACTCCTTTGGGTAGTGAAGGGTGGGATATAAATCCAATTTCTTCTTCTTCTTCTTCATGCAGTTATTTGAGTTTATAGTTTATTCTTTAGGATTAAAATGCATATGCAGATTGGCTGTTTTGTGCCAACAGGCTGCCTGCTTCTGTCACTTTTCCCCACCCATTCTGCAGCTAGAGCTTGTATTTTATTTATTTATTTATTTATTTAGAACATCTTCATGCCATTTTATCCACTGCTATGGATCAACTAATTTTGTATCTCATTTTTTTGCCAAAGCAACATTACAAATTTATAAGACTCCATAAAAGTTGCTCCAAAAAAAGGAAAAGTTCTGGAGTCTCTATTGTACCAAAATACTGCTACGGCATAGGATATAGGCCAACAAAGCACATTAAAAATACAAGAACATTAAAAAAGGCCTTATCCAAATATAATTTTATGAGATTTTCCCCTGTTTCCACTTTTCTGCTCATATCTGTGCATTTTTATTGATAACTCCATCTTCAGTTTTCAATCTGCTTTTCTCTCTTGCTTGCTCCCCACCCCTGCTTTTAAGTTAACTTGTTCTCTCTAATAAAACAAAGATGTTCCTACTTTATACACATTTGGAGGCCACGCAGAAAGGGGTTTTCTTCATGCACAGTTTAACATTGTCATAATAAGGCGGAATTTTTCCCCTGGTTGTAAGTAGACAGCGGACCAAAGGCAGTGATGGGGCAGTGGTTTCTGCCACTGCACATTTAATGGAACCATCTGGATTTATCTTAGAGCTAATTCACACATTTTGAAAATCCTTTTGCAGGAAACTCTTCTGTGCGTGGGATTCACATATGTGCATTTATTTATTTATTTTAGATATTTAGCATTAAAACATTTCAACATTAAAACACCGAGGCATTAAAACAGCATTTAATATATAAGTTTATATACAATGTTTAAACAATTCAATAAAAGATATAAGCACATAAATACACTGAACAACAATCAGGGCAGAGGGCCAATAACAGTTAGCAGGGGAACACCAAATAAAACAAAAAAAACCCATCTTGAACTTCGTAAGAAAGAAATAAAATGTTAAAATAAATTTTAAAAGTTTTTACCCACTGGTAAAACACTATGATAGAGACAGACAAATCCCTTTGGGGATGGACTTCCAAACTTTCTTCTGTGTACAAATAATAGAACATGCCATATATAACATGAGTCGGAGGTATGGGTCTCCTGCCACCAGGCCCTGCCCCCTACTGCCAATCAGCTGGCCAGTGGGGCAACTTACCAGGAGAGAGAGGGAGGCTTTGTCTCCAGCAGTGTGGTGACACCACTTCCAGGGTACACTAAAAGAAGGCCCATAGCCAGGAAATTTTTAGTGGGGGGCACTGGGGAAATTGGTGGGGTGTGTCATCACGAAATTAAAAATAAAAATGCCTCCCTGTGTTCTCCAGTGGGGGAGGGCTTTCCACCTCTCCTCTACTCCCTTTTCCTGCCTTCTATGCTCCCGCTACTTTCTCAGTGGTGGGGGGAGCTCTTTGACACTGCAGCAGAGCAGAGCATTTCCCCTGAAGAGAACAAATGAAATTATAGATCCCTTTATGAGATGTGCAGGACTTATTTGGAGACCCCAGACAGGGAACATAGCCCCCCACCTCTGCCTATTGTATCCAGCTGGTTTCCCTCTGCCCAGCCTCAGCCTGCATTCATCCCACACTTTCTTGGGTCAGCCAGCCTGACTGACTGCTCTGACCTGCAAGTGGCTGGGAACAAACAGCACAAGTGTAACTTGGGTTGAGGCTGGGCTTTCAGGAGGCCAAAGAGGCCCCCACAGGCAGCTCCACCTAACCCACCACCAGCAGATCTTTGGCTGGTGTGTGAAGCAGCAAGGCCCTCCTGCTCACATGGTTTGCCTCCAGCAAAAGCCCAGAGCTGCTACTACTGCTGTAGGTAGCATTAGGAGTGGAAGATGACTTTGGGGCTTCATGTTCTACCTGCCTCTCTGCCTGCCTCTCTGCCCAGCCCAACCCAACCCTGTTCATTCATCATGGACATCCAGCTCCAGCTTGGGAATGAAAAGTTGTGGGGCATGGAGGGAGAGTTGGGGGCATGGCCACAAGATGTCTCACAATGGCTATAAGCCTGACCCAGAAGTGCTGTCTTCACATCAGTGACATTTGGGAGGCACTCTGGTATTTAGTCAAAAACTCTATGATAGAAGCCATTTTTACATAGCCACATCACCGGCAACATTGCCTGGGCCTGCCTGGTAAGTTCCCCCTCCATCCCTTGCTAGTTGCTAGGAGGGACCTGGCAACCTTATATGACACCCTATACATTGGGTGACATAGTGGTACTTTCCATTAATGAATTTTGTACTAACATTCTAATCATCAGTGACAGTGGAAAACAGGAAGTGTGATATAAAGTGCCTTGTAGAAGAGATATACCCTACTGCAGAAGTTTAGAGCTAAATAATAACATTGTGGCTGAGTTCAGACAGGCAGTTTGCTCTGGTAGCCAGTCGTGGCAAAAAAGCCCCGGAATAAACTGTTCCGGGTTTTCCCGTTCACACAGCCCAGGCTGCTGCCGGAAGATACAAGGCGGAGGCGCGCGGGAGCGTTCAGACTGCCGTGCCGGGGGTGTGCCGTATTGGGCATTTCCCCATTAATTCAGCTGTGGGTGTATGGGTGTATGTGCACATGAGTGTTCATGCGCATAAGTGCATAAGTGCATTTTGCCAATTGGGGGAGGACCGCACAGCGCTGGGCCCGCATTGGGCAGTAGAGCGAAGCATGGCCAATCATACTGCTGCTGCCCAACGCGGGTTGCTCCCGGCTTTTCGGCTGCGCGTTCAAACTTCCCAGAAGCGGAGAAACGCGTGACACACGCGGGCTTTCGGATTTGCTACTAGATTTATGAGGTATCTTTTTAATCCGGCGGTGAAGTGCAACAGCATGGGTTGGCTACAGGTGGGGGACGCCAGGCAGATGTGCCTGTGTGAACGCCCAATTTACTCCAGGATTGAATCGTCGCTGGCCCGGGTCCCTACCGGGGCAAATTGCCAGTCTGAACTCAGCCTGTGTGTAGTTTAGCCAAGAGATCATAAGATTGTCTGGCAGCCAGAAGTTCTAGCTCTTTTAGCATTATGCATCGCTAGGTGGTGAACTAGACTTGTGTTTTTTTTAGGTACAAGACATTCAGAGTTGGTTTGCCATTGCCTGCCTCTGCATCAGGACCCTGGTATTTCTTGGAGGTCGCCCTTCCAAGTACTAGCCAAGGCCAATCATCCTTAGCTTCTGAGATCTGACAAGATTGGACTAGCCTGAGCTATTATTGCTGCTTTGGTATGACGGCTGTTCTTCTTCCCACGCTGATCAAATGAAAAGTGACAGTAGTAGAGATCATCACTTGGAATGTGAATTGTGCGTTATAAGTACTCTTTCAGAGTTCCAGTCATCTGCACTGTCTCTGTATGTGGCACTCTTCAAGCTCTGAAATGACCAGCACCACCAAAGTATATAGTGCCCTTATTCAACACATTTGCTCTCTGATGCTCATTTATAAGTGGTCCCCCCCCCCTTTTCTAATATATCACCTTTTCCTATCTTCACTTTCCATCCACCTTTCGTTTGAATTTCATTTTTTGGTTCCCTCCCCCAGCTCTTGCCATGTATGGATTTGGTAGTTTGTTTTAAGAAACAGATATCCCCCCCCCCTCTCTCTTTTAAAAAATCCCCCTTAGTCTTTAAATAGAATTCCTTTGGGATGTCATTCTGTCTGCTGTTTCTTTTCATTCTCGTGTGGCAAGTTAACCAGAGCAGTGTTTAGTAATCTCTTACCTCATCTCTACCAGTGTTGGTTTTTTTAAAAAAAATTAAATCTATGAATGTAGCATTCATGCCTTTGAATTAGTATTCCCATGCCAGTTATTATGACTTTTTATAGCTCAACCATGGAGGGATGTTTAAAACTGGCTGGAGAAATTTCTGCCAGTAGTTGTGCTCCCCACATGGACTTCCAACCTTCACTGTTTGTTTTACTTTCTTCCCAGTGACTCATTCTGATTCAAGGCTCTGGACAAGTCGTTGCTTAGGACAGGCCTAGACAGGCAAATCTGATAAGATTAAAGACAGAAATTTAGTTCAAAAGGGTTAAAATATTGTCAGAATAATTGTCACAATATGAAATGTTTATTAACCATAGCTTGAAATCATCACTAGGCACTTCATGGATAAATCTGCAGCAGATTCCATGAACTCAGTGGTGTTATCTCTAAATCTGCTTGTAATTTAGGAACACAGCCCCCTTTGATGGACTTGCAAATTTTACTCTGATTTTTTCTTTTAACTGGATTTGGCAACCATCCTATTTAGATTGCCTAAGTGAACCTAAATAACAAGAGTGATTCTGATATCACCAAGCAATCAGTATGTCACAGATAATCACAATGCAGACATCAGCTTGGAAGCCCTGCACACAACTGGCTAAAATGCTGCCTTCAAATCCTCTTGCTGTAGGCACATTCCTTGGGACTCCTAGCCCTCTGAGCACATCAGGTATTAACTGTGAGAACTATTCCATTTTGAGTGGAGTATTCTTCTTTAAAAAGTAAAGGTAAAGGTTCCCTTGCTTGAAAGCCAGTCAAATCCAACTCTAGGGTTGCGGTGCTCATCTCCATTTCAAGGCTGAAAAGGCAGCACTGTCCAAAGACGTTTCCGTGGTCATGTGGCCGGCATGACTAAACACCAAGGCGCATGGAACGCTGTTACCTTCCCACCAAAGTGGTACCTATTTATCTACTTGCAATTTCTTGCTTTCGAACTGCTAGGTTGGCAGGAACTAGAACTAGAGACGAGAGCTCACTCCGTCATGAGGCACTCTCGGGTCTCGAACTGCTGAACTACTGACCTTCCACAGCCTGCAGTTCAGCGTCTTAACTACTTGAGCCACCACAGCTCCTATTCTTCTTTAAGGAGCATCCAAAAAACAAGCTAGTAGCACTGAAAAGCAGATCTTCCTCAAGAGATGTATGTTTTCCAATTCTGTTGGGGGGAGGAAGCAAAACACAGCATTACTGCTAATTCCTCATGTGAGTAACAAAAAGGGAGCAAGCTATCCTTACCATTGAATTGACATTAGTTGTCATCTCCTAATAGCTGAATAAATGAAAAACTGTCAAACTAAGAACTGTGTGAGAGTTTATGAACTAAGGAGTCACAATGCCTTTATGATATAGCAGAATGTAGAGAATCACATGTTGTATACTAGAGATGTAGATTTGAGTATTAATTAATCAAATAAAGAACTTTCACTGATATTTTAATCTGAGGTTCTTTAAAAAAATTGCATTTGTTAATAAAGTTAATGTTTGTATCTCTTCATTATTGTGGTGCCTTTGCTTATGGTTTCTGTAGCTTTTCTTTGTCTGCAACGGACCTGATAGCTTGCTTCCCATGATAATTTTCCACTAATGGAAGGCATTTCCACCAGCAGAAGGGGACTTCTTCAGCTCTCCCCTCCAGCTGCAGTTCAAAATGCTCCCTAAAATGCTTCTCTTAAGGGGCCCTCAGAAATAGGGGCTCTGCAGTGGAAAGAGGAGGGTATAAAGTAACAGCTCACCTCTTGCAAAGCTTACTTTGTGGTTATTAATGTTCAGTGACTTTTTTAAAATGAAAAAAATAAGCATTAGAGACAGCATGTTGCCAAGAACAAAGCCAAGCTATCAGGAGGTAGGCTACTTCTCAAATAACCATTTTGCTCCCTTATGCACTTTGATTGGCGTAGTTTTTAATCTGAATAAAATTATTTCATCCATTAAGTATGTATAGATATAGGAGACAATGCCAGAGTACACAGCAGGGACTGAATGATCTTCAGCTCATACAATTCTATGACAGCACAAAAAGAAAACTGACTCACAGTGCAGTCCTAAGTAGAGTCACACCTTTCCAACTCTGTTGAAGTCAGTGGACTTAGAAGGGCATGCAGCTCTGCTTAAGACAGCCCTGTAAATTTATCGTTTTCATAGTATCTGCTTGCTAATTCTTATTGTGGAGCTATAAAATATGAAATCATATGACTGCACCTTCACAGATGATGAGACAAAGGATCATGGCAAAAAGAGTGAGCAATATTTCCCGATAGCACAGAGCTCAGCTCATTGGCCAAGGATGAGCAAAGGCTTTTTAAGGCTTCCAAATAAAATGGCTTTTTAAAACAGCATGACAATATAATAGCTTTTTCCCCATTGCAACATTTCCTATAAGAAATCTTCATTGTTGGATAATAATTGATCCCAGCGTTCCATCTAGTAAGGGAGCCAAATTCTTGGGGCCTTCCCTGTTCAAAATTAATTGCAGACCAAGCAGAGCTGAAGTCCAGTTGTCCAGGATATTTTATTGCAAAAACATATTCCCGCTTTTCAACTGGCTGGCTAAGGAGACGGAAATCTATCGTCATGTTTATCTGTTCTTGGATCTCTGTTATGAGCCACTGTAGAACATAGCCCAGCATTATCATACTGATCACCTAGAATCCCATCAGTATTCTAGGAAGGCAACATGTACACTGGCATCTACTATGGAAAACAAAAAGAGCTGTAATAGAAAAGACATGGGTGTTTCTAGACTATTTCTCTTTAATGAGCTGTTTAACTGAAGAGCCATTTTGGAAGAGCAATTGCAAATTAAATTGAGTTGCTGAGCTTGACTTTGGGGTCCCTCTGTAGCTTGAAAGAACACTGTGTGCATTTATGCATGCTCCAAATTATCTGAGCACATGCTTTGCTGTTACTCTCAGGAAGCGTCTTAAGGGTATTTGGAAAGGCAATGTAAATGAAGGCACCAAAAGCAACAACTAGGAAAACAGCCGGAGGAAGCAAGCAAGAAAGGGACAATTCCCCTGAATATTATATCATGCAGAATAAGGGGTCCTGCCCAGTGCTGGGAGCTTATGATCTTGTTCCAGAAAAGCACTTAAGAACATAATCAACTTTAATCATATGCCTAGTCCCATTTGGTACAATTTTCAAAAGCCATATGGCTCTGATCTTAAAAGCATTCTAACAGCTTCCTTTCAACAGGACTCAAAATGGAGAACTTTGAGGACTGGACTATTTGTGATGTAGGGGTTCATGTGTGATTAACTGATGGCAATGTTTAGAATTCTGCAGAAGCTCATTTCTCAAGATGAGGCCTGTCCCCTCCATTTCTTCAGTCCTCCTGTTTGAAAAAAAGGTTGAGACCAGCTCTGGTGAGAAACAAAACGGTACAAATGGCATAACTAAGGTCAAAGGGTCATTGGCCACCAAGTGCCACAGAACTGATGCCAGGTTCTTATGGAAGGATAGGCTTGATTCTCCTCAAGTCTCAAAGAGCTAGATTTAGGCTGTGATCCCATGTCCCTTTAGATCTGACATAGGTGCGAATGCCTGATGAATCTAAAGGGAGCGATCAGACAACAACATCTGGAAAGCATCCCACAGTTGTCAGCAACCCATACTGCTCCACTGCAGAAGCAGAGTTAAAAGACACTGGGGAAAGTCCAGCTCTAACAGGTTCTGATGGGCCACGGACAGACTTTCCCCTGTCTGATTGCACAAGCACACTCTCATGCTGTTGGGATGGTCTGATCATGCCATCCCAACTGGGTGCCATTCCCCCCCCCCCTCACAGTATGCACATCATCACATACTCCATAGGGGCTCTCTGTGTGGAGGTGCAATTCCTTGTTTATGCACATGGGAAATAAATGGCCAAAAAAAACCCAACTCACCTGCAGTTGCATCTGATAACACAGTGATGGGCTGTACCCACAGCTACAAAGGGAGGTGTGATCTCGCAGCTGTGTGTCAAATTCCTCCAAAGGAAATTCCTTCCCCACCGCTTTGACTGGTGTGTGTGACCACAGGCTAAGTGTCACTGATAACCCTAAAGGGAACTAGTTATATCCACAATTTAGAAAATATCCTTGACAGCTTCAATGCCTTGCTTACCTAAAGACAAAGATAAAGAAATAAGATCAGTAATATAGATCTACAAGCAAAGATTTCAGATCAATAAGTAATATTTAGTTTTCTCTCCTGCCCCCCTCCAGCCTTCAGCCATATACATCTTCTCATTATCCCTGGTCCTAAATCCTCCTGTTTCTCTTGTCCTTTTGTCACAGCATGCAGACTTTTGTAATATTTTGCCTCCCCTTCCCCTGCTTTCTTTCAGCTCCATTGCTCCTCTATCCTTGTCTCAGCATTCTGCATCTTCCACCTCCCTTCATGTCATCAGGGCATCTCTACTTACTTGTGCTTCAGCCAGCCAGTGTTCTGATTCTCCTGCTCTTTTCCTCCTTTTGACATTGGGATATTCTGCTACCCAGTCATTATGCTGTTCACCCCCCTTTCTGAGAACAGCACACAACGCAGATCTCTAGGTCTGGTATGATGTTTCTCCCTGTGCCTTCACTGTCATGAATTAGTCTTTTACCCAGGGATTTTTGGGGGGCTGTGTAAACCACAAGAACCTCAGGATTCCTCCCTATTGACTAGGTATGGCAATTAGAAAGAATACTGTGGCCATGGTCACCCTGATGGCAGTGGTGAAGGAACCTTTTTTGCTGTCTGTTGGGTGTGTGACTTGAATTGAGCTGGATGTGGTTCTGGCTAGTCATCTCCCACAGGAGGGGAAAGAGGGTGAAGTGAAGGAGAATATTTATTTATATCCTGCCTTTCTCCCTAATGGGGACCCATTAAGGCTTACATCAGTCTCCTCTGTTTTATCCTCACAACAACTCTATGGGGTCCTCGAGGTCACCCCACTACACCAGTATCAATATAGGTAGTATATCTAGATTAGGGAAATGGCAGAATGTAAGGATTACCAGTTGTTTATCCAGTAACCTTGTAAATACGTAAGCTAGGGTCTGAACCTCTAAGCAGTGCACCACCTAAGACCTATGTAAATGTTCCTCCTGAGCTGAATTTGCTACCCACCCCTTTATTGTTTTGTTTCTTCTTATTAAAATCCTGTTTGCCCGTATCTGTAATGAATAGCATTGGAACGTGGGACCAATAGAGTAAGGGAATTCTTGCTGTACCTGCTCCTGATGTTTGCCACTTTGTGCCACCTATTTGGAAGGAGACAGGAAAACCTGGACCCTTGATTATTTTAACAGAGCAGAGAAAGTCCAAGATGCCTTCTTTCAGTGGAACCCAATTCTTAGTGGTGGTTAACAGTACCCTAGGTTGGGAGGAGGTTGGATGCTGCTGAGCTGGGCCCTTCCCCTTAGCTGTAACAATTGTTTCAAGAGGCAGTGGCATACCAGTCTGTTACATCCCCATCATGCTGACCTTTTATATTTCATACTGTTATAGCCACTTAGTTTGCATCAGTGTTGTATGACTGAAGTCTCTGCCTTCATAGTTAAAATGTCCATAAAAGATTTTACAATATTACAGCTGCTCAGTAGCTGGAAGGGGGTGGGAAAGGCTATATTTCAGGTCAATTCAATATTAAAGTCCCTTTACAGTCTGAATTGTTGCAATATTTCTTGTGAAGCTTTCCATGCAGGAGTAAGATGCTAGCAAAGAAAGAAAAGATTTCATCCTCCCCTTTCCCATTGGTCTTTTTGTTTCTCATTCTTTCTTCCATAAGCAATTAGCTTCCTAGATATTTCCCATCTTCCATATATCTTCTGTGGTTTGCTTTATCAGATGTTTTAAGTATTATTTACCTTAGTCTAGGGTTTTGAGAGTTTTCTAGAACTTTTCTTGCAGCTAGTAAAGTCACAAATCATTCCCAAAACATATAGATTAAGAAGGCCTGTAGATCATGGTGACAGTGTTTTTAATTAATATTTTATGGAAAAAATGTCACAGTAACCACATTGCTTATTCAGTCGCATAGTATTCTAGCTGTAAATGTCTACTGCAAAACAGCATGCGACACCAAAATCCAGATGTGGAATTTAACTACCACAGGAACTATTTCAAATAAGTGCAGTATCAACATCTTTAAAATTCCAAAGTTATATCCAGGACACTGATTGATTCTGACACATGAAACAGAAGACACAGAAACCATTTCACAGAACACGAGCTGTTCCTATTACATTATTTCCATCATTAGCATTGTTGCTCTGGAGAAAATGTACACATATATTTGGTTCTGCTATTTCAATCATTGGCTCTATCAGAGTACGTGCAAAAATGTGTAAATAGTTCATAGTACAAAATGTTCACGTAATAAAATGTTATGAAGGGTTATCATCTTGCTTTGCAGAGTATGTGAGAAACTCATCAAGTAGATGATGAAACAACAATGCTAATGGAGGATGATGCTGGGATGACGCTCACTGTTCTGTATTATTTCTTAGTGCTGATGCAACTACATTTGATTAAGTTAGGAGAAAGAAATAGGGCAGCCCATAAAACAAGATACAAACTTGGTCAACTGTGTCTCCATTAGAGTAACTTCTAATTTTCTGCAAAGATCTTATTCCACAACTTTTATTCAGCCTAAAGACCCTCTGGTTTTTAGTTCTGCAGCAGCCATTAGCTAGGGATGTACACAGACATTCAGGGATGGACTGAACATTTAATTAATCAGGAACATTCTTGAGAGACTGACAATGTTGTGGAGAAAGAGCACCATTGGAGGAGCCAGCAGCTTGTTCATTGCTTTTCTCAGGGCAGCACTATAGAAGGAGGTGCCCAGCAATGCTCCCTTGAAGCTGTGGAATCTTGTGAGCAATAATTCTATTTTGTGGGCTACTGGCATTAAAGCTGAAGAGCTTGGTCCTATGTGGCTGTGGCTTTACTGCCGGACATGACAGCAGCTATAATTCACCCTTGCCACCTCCCGCCAGTTCAGTGCTCCAAATAACTGCTTAGTTGGTTAACTGGTCAGCTTGTGTTCTGTTAAATCATCTCCTTATTTGGAGATGATACTGGACCCAGAAAAATGGTGCTTGAATATCCTTGAATATTCTCCAGCATTATAGTTGCCATTAGCCATGTGCGCTTGGTATATACCAAGCCAAATAAATACACGAAAAGTATCTTATCAGTATTTTGCCCACCCACCCCTCGAATGAAACACACACACACAAATGATGGGTTAAACTGGGTATTTATTTATGCATAAACTGATCTGCCTCAGTTATATCAAATTAAGCACGGGTTATCTTATGCCTGCAAAACAAGCTCCCTTAGAGCAAACCTATCCTGGCTCAGAGCCAGGTTCGGAATCCTTCCATACTCCACTTGTCACGGCCCTCATGTCAAATGTGTAGAGATGTGGGAGCACATCCCAGCCCATGACCGCTAAGCCTTAAGGCTTGACATATGTTCCCCAACCCCAAAGAGGCCCCCATCAGGACATCCTGGACTTCTAAGCCACTAGGTGCCCAGTTTGAGGACCCCTCCAATCGCTTGCCAGCGCAAATAAACCCCCCTCAACCCATGCTTTTCTGCCCTTCCCACCAACCCTAAGTGACTAGGTCTTGAAGACCACCCAGCAAATCAACAAAAAAGATAACCATACCTGTGACTGACAAGCGAACTACTCTCCCCGTGCCTTGTCCACCTTTGATGGGCAGTATACTTTCCTCCACAACCACCGAGGCAGCATATTGGACCAAACCCATGTGGTGTCTAGAAACAACTGTCTGAGTGTCCCCAGATCCCTCAATACCTCAGTCAACAAGGAGACAGCGGACCGATTGCCCAGATCATTTTCGCCCAAATGCACAACCACAACCTAGGGAGGTGCTCCCATCAACCTGCAACTAAGAAGTAGGGGTAGCTCCAACACATTCCTCTCTTCCCCAGCCATTCAACAGAGGCACTGGCTCCAATGCCTAGATGGGAATTGATGCCGGAACAGCTGGCCCTCCTGCCCAACCAATACACGATGGAGTACCCGCAAATCAAAATATGGATGGCTGTTGTCCATGCCCTGTGGGAAGCTCTTCCTTGGCTGGAATGGTCACTGCATGGCTGCTGCCTTCTAATCCAGCCAGCCAGTTACCTCTGATAGGCCAGTGCTCCTGCGCTGGGCCCTGACAGGCTCCACTGCTCCCTGTGATTTCATTCGAGGATGTGGGAGGGTGAACAAAAGCCTGTGCTCGCTCATGTGCAAGCACCAGTCTTTTGAGTATTTATTCAGCAGACTACCGATCAGAGCTGTATTTGGCTACCAAAATAGCAGTTCACTGGGTGAGTCAGGCCACTGCCACTGCCATTGCATAACTCAGTGAGGGAACTGAACACATTTAAAGTTTAAATGCCTTCGGTTCACTTGCTGAGTCAGGCTGCCATGGCAGCACAACTCAGCGAGGGAAGTGAAGGCATTTAAACTTGGGCCCTTCTTATACTATCCTTTTGCAAGCAAACCCTGTTATGTGTCTTTTCTCCAGGCATATCCTGGCAGACATTTCTTTAGTTAAATATGAGGAGGACCTGAATATTTAAAGGAAACCAACAACAGCTAATCTAAGCATGTATGCAACAGAAACAGAAGATCAAAAAGGCATGTCAGGATAAGACACAGTACCTTACAATTCTGTGCCCATTGCCATGCTAGACTCTACCCTTTGATGGATCAGGAGTATGGTTAAGGCCACTCTGATGCCCTGGCCTGTCTTTCTTCTTCCTTCCTTCTAACAGCAGGTACAAGAAACGTATTTGCTCACTCCTACTATCAAGTTAATACCAAATAGCTGGGATGACTCAGTCAAAAAATGTCCTGCTTATATAGAATGAGAGCCTTTACCAGCAGCATCAACACTGTACACAGAAACACCAGTCAGGGATGGTGCTATATGCCATGAGCATGCCTGTCACTCACAGATCTGTTAAATAAATCTCTCCACTTACTGCCCATCCCCTACTACTTGCAGCCTCGATCGAATAGCATGGGGTAATCTAAACTGAAAGCTGAATACAGCTGCACTCCTAGGGGGAGGAAATGGCCATATCTGGTCTATTTGGTTCAGCTCCAAAAGTCAGAGGTCATTTCATTCAGTTTTGTTACCCTTCCAAGGTTAATGAATAGGGTGTATTCAAAACAGATTTCGATTAGTTATGTTCCAAACATGCATTCCTCCTGTTGGCACCACAGTAAGAGCCTTAACCACATCTTCATTTTGTGGTGTGACATGGGTCCAATTCAGATGACTACTTTGTACAAATTGTTTCTCAGTCCAAGCATATGTTTTTATTTCCACAGACTAAATGCACAGAGGGGAGGTGAACATGTGTGAGAATCAGCTTCAGCACTTTGCCTGGAGCAAAAGCTGCCAGAATACCCGTGATGGGATGTGCTGAATTTAATTTCAGTCATCCCAGTATCTGAGTTGACCTGCTTTTATTCCTGTTTAATTCCTCTTCTCTGTAATATGGACCTGACTTTCTCTTGATTGGTTTCCAGATGGGTTTGCCCCTGCTCTGTAATTCTGCTTCTTCCCTTCAGAACTTGACCATGTGGTGCCCCAATGACAGCCTGAATCAGATAACAATTAACAGTAAGTAATAGCATGAAATGCTGGTCACTATTCTAACTGTAACTAATTTAACACAATTAGTTAAAAAAATAACTGGCATTCTGATGTTTTTGTGCATTTCATTCATTGGGGACATTTTCTTCTTGTTAGCCTTCTGTGCTGCACATGGCATATTCTTATCATCTAGTAGATAAAATGTTTTATGTTACACAGATACCACACAGACTCAGTAAAAGCTGCTGTTCTGGATATTATTTTCATGTTCATGGGTCATCTGTGAAGATCCCCCCCTTTTGATACATACAGACTCCAAAATTGTATGTACAGTAGCATTAACTGGTTCATCTAGCATCTACTCACATTTTAAACAGTGCTAAATTAACTTCAAATATATATTACACAATTAAAATATTTCCAAATTTGAAACAATATTTTCAAAAGGTTGATGATTCTTCATTAAATTTCTGTTATTGCTGCATCTAATGCACAGGGGCCCTCCTCTCTTATACTTCTGCCTTTCCTTTTACTGCAAAAATGTTGTCCATGCTACAGAAATGGTATCAAAAAGTAAATGGAGAGAATGTTCTAAAGCCTTTTGATTTCCACTTTTCAGAAATATCTGAGTTAATGTGCTCCAGTTACAAAGTTTGACTGGGTCATGTGTAACTTATTTGATTTGTTCTGCATATCATTTATTTGAATTCTTCTGAAATGAAAACTTGGACATAAGTCATTGGCAAAAACAAAGGTATAAAGATAGGGAATACTGAGCAATCAAAAATCCTTATTTTTTTCCTTCTCTGCTAGTGTGCATTACTGTAAACATTGATTCTAGGATTTGCTGTATGCTCTTATTTTGTCCTTGGGCCAACTTAGACATTGTATGTTTTTGCCCACACAATCTATTCTGGCTGACCCCAAGAATATGTTTGCATATTCAGCTTTCAACATCCATGAACGGGGCAGGCTGATGACAGTTCTTGACAAGTAGCAATGCCCATGGTCACTTTGACTTGGAAATACTTCCGTGATTATCATAATTGCTGCTGGCCAATAAAATAATCACCCATTTCACACATTAAATTGCATGCTCAGATATTGCTATGATGGGTTGAGGGGACAAGAAGGGCAATGTCTTAACTAATTATTACTATTTTATAGACAATTTTATTACAAAAGAGAGAAACATTTTAAGTCTAGATGGCTACTATATGGACTTCATTTTTATATCTGCCAAATAATATTTGTATTAGAATTATGAAACACATTTCTCCTAATTGCTAGATCTAGATATGGGGGGGGGGGAATCTCTCAGATTTCTCCAATGCAGGCATGGCAAAATTTTGTGATGAATGTGCCACCATTCAAGTTTTATGTGCAGCCACCCGTCCCTTGATATAGGATTTGTATCAAGTCTATTGAGCCAGAAGCAAGCACAGCTGACTGTTGGAAAGGGAGGCAGGAATACAGGCCAGATTTCAGGCCAAAGCTAGGCCAACAGGCCCTCCAACCTCTTCCCAAGGTTCTGCTGCCTGGCCAGCTTGTAGCCACCCATGCTTTGCCATTGTATAGGATATTCTAACACAAGAAGGCCTACCACATTAGTCCATATTCACTGAGGGCTGAGGCTGATGTAAAAGAGCTGATGCTGCTCTGATTGATAGAACAATATGTCATCTTCATATATATGTTCAACACCAGAGTCTCAGCTACAGAGAACTTAGCATCAAGTTCCTAGTTAACTCCACATTCCAATTCCAAATTGATTCTTTTGTTAATTATGTGGTCACAGTGTAGGATTACCATCTAAAGTTTCAGAAACTCCTGGGGACTGGGGTGGGAGGAGAAATATAGCTTTATTCATTTAGAACCCAGAAAAAGTTGTTGTGATTTTCTTTTGAACTGTGTAAATTGCTCATTGTAGGAGATTGCTGAGGGTAATGGTAAGCAGTAAACCTTCTTGATATACATTAAGGAAGCTTATTGGGTTAACAATAATATTTCCAAGTTGTTAGGGCCTATGATCATAGTGACCCTATGGCTGAAATGTACTACAGAAAGATGTAAATAGGAATCCATGGTTTCCTTCAGAGATACCATATTTGTGGCTTCAGGATATGTGGCATTTCCTAGCATATGTTTTGCACAACACCGTGCCCAAGTCTGTATAACAGCATAGCAAATAGGAAAGGGCATGAACTGGCTAATGAACTAAAGTTCATGATGAATTTTGGCCTCTTCGTGGTTTGCAAAGTCAGCTTCATGGCAGGTCAACCAGCATGAACTTTCCACAAACATTTAAGCTGTTTGTGGAGGTTCATGCCAGTTTGGAGAAATGGAGATATTTCCAGACATTGCTCAATGAAAATGTTTACATAACATACAAGCAACAGCTTGGAGGGCATGTAGAAGAGCATCTGGGGGAGGTCCCCTGAAACTTTGATGTCTCTAGCTTGCACAGGATACATTCTATATGCTCCTGCGCCTGTCAAAATGACCACTAGTAGAGGTTTAGGAGCATATAGAACAGATCCTGTGCAAGCTAGAGACACCAAATTCACAGTGAACTTCCCTCAAATACTCTTCTACATACCCATGTCTGGTGACTCTGGCTTGCACAGGATCTATTTGATACACTCCTGAACCTATGCCTGTCAAAATAACCACCAGCGATCATTTTGACAGGCACAGGTTCAGAAGGTTCAGGAGAGTTTAGAACAGATCCTGTGCAAGTTAGATACACCCAACTCCTCTACCTGCCCTCCAAAATTGGTAAGGACTGGATTTACAGGGTCCAAGTTACAACCCCCCAAAGAAGATGCCCCCAGGAGGGCAGGTAGAGTCAGCTAGAGATCCTCTGTAAGTTTGGTGTCTCTAGCACAACGGGGGGACATTCTACCACCTCACAAAGCTCACAAACTGAAATGGTTTGTGAGGCAGCTAAAAGTTCATGATGGTCTGTGGTTCACAAATGGGGCGTGCTACAAACCACAAACTGAACAACATTTTTTCTGATTTGTACCTATCTTTAATAGCAAACATTTATCACTAACAGGGCAATAGATCCTTATTGGGCTCTGGAATATTGCCAGCTATAAACCTTATGACTGAGACTTCAGTTCCTGGTGTGCAAGGGTATCAACACAAATTTAAGAGATGTCCCTACAAAATTTCAGGCACCAAACTGGGTGGTGAGCCTAGATGGAAGAACTAGTGGCTCATGAATGAAATACTGGAACATTTATGTGCACTAGTGATTATGATTGTCAACCCTCATTCTATACCTCGAAGGTGCTTTGAAGAATGCCATTTGATACCAAGTCATTGCAGTGGGTTGCTTGAGCTTTCATGTTCCATTCTAGTTTACAGTGCACTTGTGAAGTTTGTTAATGGTCCTTTTCCAGTGGTGACAGAATTTGACAGAAGAAGGGACTGAAATTTGGCCTGATTACCTCATAATTAGCCGGGTCTGGCATGCTAAACTAGCTATGACTTTTCCTCCTCTCCAGTCACTAAAGAGAAAAATGAGAAGGCTGAAGATAACATTAAAACATTCTCTCTTTTTTGTAAAAATAAAGAAAAAATATTTCTGTCCAGTTTGGTACCCATTAAAGCCTGGTGCCCTAGACAACTGCCTAATTCTACCATATTTATTTATTTATTTGCAAAATTTGTATCCTGCCTTTCTGCCCTTACAAGGGCCACCAAAGTAGCTAACAATTTAAAACATACATGGTAAAAATTGAATTTTAAAACCATTAAAATCATGTTCCAACACATCATTAAAACAATTAGAAACAGAGTTTAAATACATTCAAAACATAAAAACAGCAAATAAAACATTCATTAGAAAGGATGGATCATTGGGGGATTGCCAAATTAAAGAAAAAAGTCTTAACTCTCTGGGAGAAGATGGCAACCAAAGGGGATAGATGAATCTCCCTGGAGAGAGAGTTCCAGAACTTTGGTGTCATGACTGAAAAGGCCCTCTTCCAGGTTGCCGCTGCAGCTTAATCTCAGAAGATGGGGACGACCTAAGCAGGGCCTCCAAAGATGACTGCAGTGGCTGGACATTGTTCATAAGGGAGTAGGCAGTCATATAATCAAGCTGCCCTAAAACTGGCTTGTTGGAACTCCTTGGACCTCCTTTTCTCCCTGTTCCCAGGGCTCTTTTTGTAGCATGAAGTCCTTTGCATATTAGGCAACACACCCCTAATGTAGCCAATCCTCCAAGAGTTTACAGAGCTTTTCTTACAGGGGCTACTGTAAGCTCTTGGAAGATTGGCTACATTAGGGGTGTGTTGCCTAATATGCAAAGGAGTTCCTGCTACCAAAAGAGCCCTGCATGTTCCCCATAGTACGTTCAAGAGTGAGCGGGTTTGAGCACTCTAAAATAACCTCTGAGGTGGTGAAAGAGAACACAGGGGCCTTGGGCAGTCTAAATAATTGCAACATGGAATGGGGTTCAGCTGTATCACCACCTGAAAGCACTTTGCAGACTATTTGTTTTCTAAAAGTAATGGTTAATGTCCTACTCAGATTATTTTCCAGGGGGTTGAACAAATCCTTGTGATTTAGGCCTCATGCAAATCTAAGTGACCATCAGCCAGTCAGAGTCCATGGAAATCCACTAGGTGGGAGGGGGTGAGCTAGTCTCAGTTTGAGAAGGGTGAAGGAAAACTTTTTCCCCCTTTTGGATAGGGATTTCATGGCTCTGGAAAGAAGCATCAGTTTAGCCAGGCTTTTATTTGGCGTTTTAGTTAGGGTTTAGGGGTGGGTTTAGGGAAGAAAGCTTCTTTGAGTGTGACAAGTAAGCATCTTGTTAAGGGCACATCATTCTTAACTGGTGTGTGTGGGTTCTGTGAAAAAGAACAACCTTGAACCTGCTGAAGTATCCTCTCCAGAGAAGGGGGAATCAATTTTCCCTTCAGGGTTTATTTACTTGATTTGAGAATGCATCATAATTTATCTTATTAAATACTTTATTTTCAATTAAATAAACTTTTGTTTGTTCAATAAACCTTCATTTCCATCTGTGTCTTTTCTGTCAAGACAAATATTTAAGAAAGCACAATCAGCTGACCAGCAGGGAGACTTACCAAAAGCAGGAGGGAAGCCCAGGCAATGTGGTGACATCACTTTCAATGTGTACCAGAAATGACATCATCACATCAGTGATGCCTAAATGACAGAGTGTCACCAGCAGCCCTGTAGCTAACAACTTTTTTCTTGGGGGGCCAATGTTTTTCTCAGGGGGCCTACCATCCAGAGAAATAAAGCTGGTTAATAAGATTTTTGGAAGAGAGAAAGCTTTGTGTTCCCAAAGTGAAAAATATGGTGGGGGGAGACAGCAAGACTAGCTGAAGGTGACAGTCCGTTCATGCCTTAATGGGATCAGAGTTGCCCACCTCAGGCTGCATGCTTCTGCGGGCTAAAGGCTTGCTGGCACCAAAAGACTGAATGGGGCAGGTGGAGGGCATTTCAAATGTCCCCTCCCTTTTCCCCTCCTCCTCCTCCTGTGCTGCTTCTGGCACAATCTGGGGGAACTTGGCTGGCCATACCTGCATGCCCAAGTCTCTGGGAAGAGCTACGGGGGGGGGCTGGGGGGAAGGGGAGGGGGGTGGTTCATGGCAGGGAGGGAGGCAGGCAGGTGCCCTGGAGGGAGGCACAGCAGGTGACAGAAGTCCCTGCTCAGCAGCCCTCCCCTCTGACCTCCCGGCAGCAGCAAGAATGGCTGGCTTACATAAGTACTCTGCAACATGTTTTCAGGAGAATACTGAGATTTGATAAAAGAGTAAAACAAGTGGGGGCTCACAAGACTCATGGAGGGGACCCCAGGGAGCCACAGATCACTAAGGGGGAGACTGTGCTGGCTTACCCCACCACCACTCTCTGCAGCTCATTTGGAGCAGCTCCAGGTGAGCCAGTACAATCCCCCCTAGATGTCTACAGCTTCCTGGAGAGCTGGTGGGGCAGACACTGTGCTGGCTCACCCAGAGCAGTTACAGGCAATCCACAGAGAGCAGTGGCAGGAGTCTCTGCTGGTTTGCCTGGAGCAACTCCAGGTAAGCCAGCAGAGATGCCCCTCCCCCAGCCACTGTTCTCTGTGGCTTGCTCAGAGCAACTCCAGGCATGCCAGTACAGTACAGAGAGCTGAGGGGGTGAAATTGTGCTGCCTCACCTGCAACAGATACAGGCAAGCTGCAGAGAGCAGTGGTGGCAAGGGGGGAGTCTCTGCTTGCTTACCCAGAGCTCTCCAAGCAATCCAGCAGAGACTTTCTTGCAGCTGCTGCTCTCTGTGGCTTGCCCAGAGCAGCTCTGGGTGAGCCAGCAGTCTCTCCCCCCCACCCCAGCTCTCTGTAGCTTGCTGGAGAGCTAGGGGGGAGACTGTGCTGGCTCACCCAGAGAAGCTCCAGGTGAGCCACAGAGAGCAGCAGTGGTGGGGGAGTCTCTGCTGGCACACCTGGAGCTGCTCCAAGCAAGCCAGCAGAGACTACCTTCCAGCCACTTTCTTGCCAGGTCCTGTGCCATACTCTGTTGGGTTCCGTGGCAGTACAGCCACCACAGGGCTCAGTAGATCTAGGCTGCATCACTGTCACTGTACCCAGCATGGCTCTCTGGCACAGCTACTGCTGCTGCTGTCCCAGTGGTGACAGTGCAGCCCAAGAGCCTCTATGAACCCAGCAGTGGACGCACAGCCTGACTCCTGGGTTGCATCACTGCCGGTAGCATGCCCTATGCAGTTCCTGGGATGTGTGACTGCCACTGGGCCCAGAGGGGCTCTTGAGCTGCACCACCACCCCTGGGGTGGCCCCCAGGCCCAAAGACAACTGCTGAAGTTAGGCGTGTTCTCTGTACTTGCACAGAGAATGCTGTTTTACTTTTGGGAAATTTAAACAGATAGATAGATAGATAGATAGATAGATAGATAGATAGATAGATAGATAGATAGATAGATAGATAGATAGATAGATAGATAGATAGATAGATAGATAGATAGATAGATAGATAGATAGATGGACGGACGGACGGACGGACGGACGGACGGACGGACGGACGGACGGATAAGACAGACAGATTTCACATTTTTCTGGGGAGTGGCCCAAGTTTGCTGAAAAATCTGTTTAGCCTATATGTAGCCCCAATCCATGGATTTTTAAGTATCTGAAGATGCGGGCCACACATGGCTTATAGTATATAGATGCTAAAGTAACTGAACAGTGGTGGATGCTAACTCTTGCATGACAATACCACTGGACTGAGCATGAAAGGTAAAAGGAAGACACTGACTATCTTTTCTTATCAGTGTGGCATAAGCAAAAATGTAGCAATGCCTGTCGTATTGCTCTGCAGGCAATATGACTACATCTAAGTGAAGAAGGAACCAAGGTATAATTTAGAAGTCTGTCAAGTTGTTTCCTTTATAGAGAATACATTGTGAGAAAATGTAATAGCAGGAACAAGCAAACCAGAATGGTGGTCCACAGTTTATCAACATATACAAGGACATACTTTGAGTTTTGTCAGTATAAGTAAAGCTCTAGGCCCTGAAAATAAAGGCTCCACTGAATTCCCCAGACCAGTTTAGGGCAGAGTAGGAGAACACATTCTTGAACAGCAGACAAAAAAAATGTAGCCCAGATTGCTTGTGACAATCAGTTCTGCATCAGGGAAAGCAATTAAGGGCACTGCTTTTATTCTTGGTTGGGTGTATCAGGCAGCCAATCCTGCATCATACCACACAGAACATATATCTCTTTACAGCTACCTGTAGGCCAATAAAGAGAGAAAACAAGTAAGGTACACTTCCAGGAGAGAGAGAGAGAAGATCAATATCTGAGATTAGGAGACCAATGTCAATCTAAAATTCCAGACACTGTCCTAATAAAAAATTACCTCAAAAATGCAGAGTTTCCATGTATACTTTTAAACTCTGTCTCTTCCCTGCAGTGGTCTGGAAATGGCTAGCACACAGCACAAATAAACATCCCGCTTCTCTGAAGTGATTGCCACGAAGAGCTCCACATGGCTGGGATATATTCACTGCGCAGCGCGAAGCAGCAGGCATCTGCCTCTGTTGACAACACAGATTGTTTCCAAATCACTCAGTATGCTTTTTTTTCAACCACTTGTTCTTGAAACTTGAACTAGAAAAAGTACATGCAATTAGTTGGGAAAGTTTGTGCCAATTGGTTGGGGAGAGGTGGGGGAGCTGATGGCAGTTTTTCAGTGTTATTGACACCATGTGCGACGAAAGCTCTCGGAATTCAGAAACAAGATATTTTCATATATTAGAATTTTGCACAAACAAGTGGGTGGACAGACATACTGCAGAACTGTACCAAATATTATCCAGTTTCAATTACTGGGTTGAAAATTGCTGTTTTAGTGGCATAAGAATATGTCCTGAAAAACATTTAGACATTGTCATTTGGTCCCATTGTTTCCACTGGCTGCTGCTTTTTCTCTCTTTTTGAATTACTTAAATCGTCCCACCAAACAAATAATGATGTCACAAAGCCATATTGATGAGCGTAGTCGGTTTCACTGTACAGTATGTTCTGAGGCCTGGTGTGATAGCAGTGGGCTTAACTATCCTGTTTCAGTTCATGCTTCTGTCCTCCTCTGTAGCCCACACATAGGAGACTCTGATAGCTTCAAGAAGTCCTTTTATTGCTGCTTCATGGGAAAGTTGGCTAATGGAGAACACTAATACACACTCTGATTGCCACTCAACAGGGTATGATGGGGGGGACTGGGAGATGAAATAGTGTTGTGCAACACCAAAACATCACTTCCAGCTGTGTAAGTGACATCACCACAGTTTGTGACACTCTAAAAATTCCCCTGACCTCTATGGTTTTACAATAGTTTAGGGAAATCCTAGAGTGTTGCCAACACAATGACATCACTTCTGGAAGTGATATCATGGCATTGTGCAATACTGTTTTGCCAGGTCTCTCCCCCACTCCCCATCTCCTGGAGGTCACCAGTGCTATAAACGAGAGGCTACAGCCAACAACACAGGCCTTCAGGGGGGAGAAGAAACTAATTCTTGAGAGCAGATTTAAAACTTACCTGGTCGAGTCAGGGGTCCCTCACAGCCAGGCCCTGCCCCCAAGCCTCTGATCAGCTCACCAGTGGAGGGACTTACCAGGAGAAAAAGAAAGGGGAGGGGATTGAAGCACCCGGAAGTGGCTCAACAGGAGCAATCAGACATCAGAAAAGTGCGGCTCGAAACCAGAGAATCAGGAAAACACCACTTGGGTAAGTGGTAACAAAATACGCTGTTTTAAAGGGGGGTTGATCCAGAAATCGACAGCCGGGGATGGTGTGCAGATGTTGGCTGTGTGAATGTGCACATAAAATCCGTTCCTGAAGTGTGCCAAAAGTGGACTAAACAGCGTGTCTGAACACACCTTATATGTACTATTCAGTTATGTTCCAATAAATATTATGTGAGAATGTGAACCCCAACTCCCGCCGAGCCTGTGCTGGCGGGAGGTGGCTGACTTGCCTCCTCATGAGGCAGGAAGAAGAGGACACCAAGCAGGGGGCAGAGCCAGCCTATTCAGGCTCGGCTCCTGCCCTCTGCCCCATGCAGTTCTTCGATGTGTTTGGCCCACCCTCCCACCCTGTTTTAGTGCAGGTTTCAACCGGTTGCCTTTTTAATGGAGCCAGGTAGGAATTTTTCACCCCTTTTTCAATTTGGCGTCAGAAGTAGGGGTGTTTTTGCCTACTTTGCACTGAAGATGGTGGTGTTTGGGAATTGGCTCTGGGGGGCCGGCTTTTGCTAATATAGGATGGTCATTTTGTGGTCAGGCGGGGTAGCGTGATCAGCAAGTTGAAATCAGTGAGCACCTGGGCATTGTTATAAAGGAATTAAAGGGTCCTCCATGAATGGCTTTTGGGCCTTTGCGGCTCAAGGCCAGGAAGGGGTGATCTTCCTTAGAACAATCTGGCCCGGCCTATCTTAGCAGGCCTTTGTGGCTTCTGGGGTGGTGGGCCAGGGGGTTCTCATAAACATGCCAAACCGCTGGTTGAGAGCCACATTGGGTGGCTCGAGATCGGGGAAGGTGCATCGCCCAGAAGGAGATTAAGGTGGCCAGGAGTTTGACACCTGTCATATTCCCCAGTACATTTTTAGCAGCCCCTCGCCAGTTGTTTGATTATAAATAATTAATAAAGTGGCCCTTGTTAAATCCATATTGGTGTCCGTCTCTTCATTCCAATTGTGGGGGCAATAAACCTATAACTTGTAATGTTAGATTCCAATAGAAATTCCAATGAACATTAATATGAAAGATTCCAATAATAACAGTCAATGCAGGTCAAAAGGACATTACAGCCTCTCAGTAATAGTAACAAGCAGTTCAAGAGGACTTCGCAGTCTCTTAACAAATAGTTAATGGTGGTCAAGTAACATAGGTAGTAACCATGCGACTACATGCATGTTTCAAGTCAAGATCTTCTTCATGGTCACAATTCTATCATAGAAATTCTAAAAGGAACCAATGCTCAACATGTTTTTCTAGCAGCAGTATCCCTCAGTGAAATTAATACAATGGCATGCCAGTTCTCATTCTTTCTCTTTCTCCTGGGAAGTCCCACCCCATCCATCACTGGTTGCCAGAGGGGACCTGGCAACCCTAACACACACACATATGTACATCATACATAGCATGCTAGACCTTTGCCATATGTGGACAATACATTGCTGGGATCACTGTGAATGGGCAGAATCTGTGAATGCTGTCAAGGGAGTCGAAGATTAAAATGGCCCTGAAAAGGCCCCTCCCCCACTGTGCTGGCCAGAGCAAGCCTGGCTCGGATACAGCATTATTACTGAGCTGACTGGCCACTGCCACATGGGTGAGCTGCACAACAGCAGTTCTAGGCTATATGCATTGTCCAGTGGTGGTAGCTACTGCCACTAGGCCCAATCTGCATGGCTCATGCCGTGGCCACTGGGTCCAGACAACCCAAACACACATCAAGCTGCCTTATATTGCATCAGACCATTGCCCCATCAAAGTCAATATTATCTGCTCAAACTGGCAGGGCTCTACAGAGTCTCGGGCAGAAAACTTCCACATCACCTAATACCTGATCCTTTCAACTGGAGATGTGTGGGATTAAACCCTTCTGCATACCAAACAGATGCTCTGCTCTGAATCACAGTCTCTCCAATTTGCAGTGCAGCCAGCAGAGACAACTTGCACCATGGCTACAACAGCACTGCAAGTCATCCAGGCCAGGGGACAGAACCAGAGCACTACATGAACACACTAAAGGAGTGGGGCCGAGTTCTCGGGGCAAGCTGTATCGTGTCATTGGGTTGCAGACTTCAAACAGGAGAAACTGTGGCTGAGGACAGAACTGTTCTGGGTTTTCCCGGTCACATGGGGCCAATGGATGCCGGAGCATACTGGGAGGAAGCACACGGGAGCGTTCAGACTGCTGGCCCGGAGGCGCAGCTGTCAATGGCTTTTCCCCATTAATTTGGCTGTGTGTGTATGGGTGTATGTGGGCATCAGCGCTCATGCGCTCATGCACTCATGCACATCTGGCTGATTGGGGGAGGATCCCACAGTGCCGGCATTGCATTGGGTGGCGGAGTGGAGCATACCCAATCATATCGCTGCTGCCTTATGCGCAATGCGGGTTGCTCCCGGCTTTTCCGCGTAGCACTCACACTGCCAGGAAGTGGACCATCATGGGATAAAGGCACTCTTTGGGGATTTGGTACCACTTTTATGAGGTATCTATTAAATGCGAGAGTGAAGCGGAACAGCGCGGGCTGCCTACGGGTGGGGAACGCCAGGCAGATGTGCCTGTGTGAACACCCCCTTTAATCCACTTTTAAAACATCGCTGAAACGTGGCTATAGCAGGGCAAATTGCCAGTCTGAACTCAGCCTGTGAGTTGCAAATCCATATTACAAAGATCTACTGTAAATTCACTAAAAGTCAGTAAAGTTAGCAGTATCACTGATAGTTAAATACAAGTGAGGTCCCACAAGGAACTTGCAGGGACAGCCATCTCATTCCCCACATCATTTCCTTCAGCCCCAATTATTGTCATTCCTTCCCTATGTCTGTGTCTCTTTTTGCCATTTCACCCATGCTGCCATTCCTTTCTCACCTTCCCCATTGGCTACTGTAATTCCTTCTCTCCGGCTCCTCTTCCCCCCCACCCAACCATCTGCCTGCCTCCATTGCCTTCCAGAGTTCAGATTGCATGGGGGTCCACGTAGAGAGTACAGCAAGGTTCTTCAAAAATTTTGTTACTGAATAGCCTTTCCAACTGAAGCCAGGGGAAATTTGCCCACCAGTCAAACTATTTTAATCCTATCTCTAAATCTGGAGTTCTCATTCCATCATATCATTCTGGGATACATCCCTGTGATTTAGAAGTTCCCAAAACTGGCTGTAGTCTGGATTGCCTGGGCATCACTGTTAGCTAAGCATGTAATTTTTTCAGTATGGAAAGTCAGTTCTATATGTGTAACTGAAAATTGGACTTAAGGCCTTCCCAGTATAAAAAAACCCAAATTGTACACTACAGGAGAGATACACCAAAGAAATTCAATACATTTTGGCAACCTTTTCTAAAACACTCACTAACTGATTTTTTCTTCCTGGACTTTTTTTTCCCTGGACAATGTTTCCCCCTCCTCCATTTAGCAGTTTCTTAACTCAGTTTTTAAAATCTCTTTGTTCTTTTCACAATCATTTTTTTCATTGGGGATATTGATGTGGAAGTAGAGCTGGTGTAGTTATTTGCTAATTTTGAAGAGTGCTATTTTTCTCTGAATACACTATGAAAACTCTATAGATCTCCTGTTAATACTTAATATAGTTTTAACACAGATTTACTGACACATTAAATTATGTTTCTAACAACAAAAGTTTGTTAGCCTTTGTTAACAAAAATGCAAATAATAGCACCTTTTGTTCACCATTTAGTGATTTATTGATTTATTTTAAAAATGGGCCTTTTTTGTAGTACCTAGCAATATGTAGTCAGCTCTGACTTTATAGATATGCACAGCTGCAGAAAGCATGGAGTGGCGTGCCACTGAAGTACAGAGAGATCTTGTTGTGTGGGGCTGACTGCATTTACTTCATATCTCTTCTGTGTTAGTGCTGGGACCAGCTTTCCTGTATATTTTTGCATCTAAGCAAGTAAACAAATCTCTGGACAGCCCAGAACAAAACGCAGAGAGCCAGCAGAGGGAACAGGGCCACAACTAATTCAATCATGCTAACTGGAGTTGAATAGGCATCCCAGGGAGTCCCCTGGAAAAAGCCTTACCTTGCCAAATACCTGGCATTCATATAATTAATCAAGAACCCTCAGGAGTTAATCAGAGTGCTTTTAGCAACTAGCAAAGTCTGTCACTATTAGCATTTTCCATTTCCTAAATATAGACCCTAAGTCAATATTCCACTCCATTTCTCACCTTTGACTAGTTATCCAGCAATTACAATCTGGGAAGTTTGAAAGGCGTTCCAAACCTCACCCTTTTGCTCAGACTGAACCTGACCCTTAAACATCTTTCTCCCCCACCTGGACCCTCTTCACTGATTTTATATGGAATAATTCCCATGATCTGAAGCTAGGGTGCCAAGCTTCAGGTTGGGCCTAGAGTTCTTGCAGAACTGTAAGTGATCTCCAGAGTACAGAGATCAACTCCCCTGGAAGAGATGACAGCTTTGGAAGTGGACTGTATGGCATCACATCCCTGCTAAACTCTCTCATTTCCCTATTCTTTGCGTTCCCCAGGCAATGACCTCAAACCTCCAGGAATTTTCCAAGATGGAGTTCACAGCCCTGGACTACCACTATTTTCCTCCTCATCTAGCCAGGGTCCACATGTGTTGTTCCTTCATTCTAGTTCTTCCCCAACATGTGTTTCTGGCTGGCTCCAAATCAATTTTTGCACAGATGCAGGGTTTCTATGGGCATGTGCTACTGCTTCTTCCTCTGCTCCTTGAGTTCACTTGCTGCCAGGACACTTGGACCTCCTACATCAGCGTTGCACCTAGGGTTGCCAGTTCTACTTTGGGAAATTCCTGGAAATTTGGGGGCAGAGCATATGGTGGGCAGGGCTTGGGGACAGGAGGGACATGCATGTACATAATGCCATACAGTCCAACCCCCAAAGAGCCATTTTCTCCAGGGGAACTGATGTCTGTAGTCTGACAATCAGTTGTAATACTGGTAGATCTACAAGCCTCACCTGGACCTTTGGTTGGACATACAGGATTTCTAGCTACAAAACTTTTTTCTTAATTTCTCTGACTTCCTCTTTGGTCCCTTGTCTGAGTAGGGTAATCTGCTGGGATTGAATAACTTCCATTTAGCAAGTAGTTAGTAATGATACTGCTTGAGTATTTAGCATTATTTTGCCCTGACCTGGATAGCCCAGGCTAGTCCAGTCTCATCAGGTCTCATAAGCTAAATAGGGCTGGACTTGGATCAGTAGTTGGATGGGAGACCACCAAGGAGTACCAGGGGTGCTCACTATGTAGAGACAGGCAATGGCAAACCACCTCTGAATATCTGCCTTGAAAACTCTACGGGGTGCCATAAGACAGCTGCAACTTGAAAGTATTATTTGGCTATTGAAGACCTGCTAATTTCCTTGCACAAATATTGGTATTGGTCCCCATGATGAATTTGGGTCTCAATGTTCCTTCCAATTTGCTTACAAAGTAGCAGAATTAACTGACAAGCTAACAGTGCAATTCTAAGAACTGTTAGCAAGCCCCACTGAATAAAATGGGATTTACATCAGACTACATGTGTTATTGACATAGCCAATACTTCCTAAAATGGTTAACATAGTCTTCAGTTCTCTCTCATATCAATAATATTTCTTGTAGCAGTGCCTCATCCTTAATCACAGATCCCTTACTGGTAGGGTTGACAGCCTCCAGCTGGGGCCTGGAGAGCTCCTGCTTTTACAACTGATCTCCAGCTGACAGAGATCAGCTTCACTGGAGAAAATGGCTGCTTGGAAGGGTGGACTCTATGGTGTTATACCGTGCTGAGGCCCCTCCCTAAGCCCCACCCTCTCCTGGATCCACCCCTAAAGTATCCAGGTATTCTCCAACCTAGACCTGGCAACCCTACTTACTGGGAAGGGACTGTGGCTCAGTTGTTCAATACCTGCTTTGTGTGCAGAAGGTCCTCAATTCAATTCTAAACCTCTACAGCTAAAAACAAAAAATGATCAGGTAAGTGGGCATGTTGAAAAACCTCTGCCTGGAACCCTGGAGAGTCTCTGTCAGTTGGAGAACACAATTAGATGATGAGAGTAACAGAAAGAAATAATAAGAGGAACTTTGACAGCAGTAACATCTTTGCTGAGGATTATTTTTCTTCTTCATGTTTCAGGTATGTTATAAAGTTTGAACATGGCCAGAGGCTCTTTAACAGAAAAAGGGTAAGGGAATTATAGGAGGAATATCTTTGCTAGCTGTGTAATGTCTTTGCTGAAGTTTACTTTTTTCCCCTTCATGTTTCAAATAACTTAGGAAGAAGGGGCATGACTAGAGGCCAAAATCTTGGCCTTTAGCTTGTGGCTGTGTGTCTTCAAATGAGCTAACCAATGGGCCTGGATTCAACCCACAATTTAGCTTTTTGTCTTGTTCATTGGTACCTGTTTATTTATTTATATAGATTTTTTCAGTTGTAAGCACATTGCAGCCCTGTGGGGACACAGAAAGGTATACAAATAAATAAATTATAAATGAATGTTCTGACTCAACATAAGGCAACTTCAGGTGCACTGGTAGATGTGTAACTACTTATATCTGAGGTTTTCTTTTAAACCTATAGTTCACTAAGCAAAGATCAAGGAGTAGTAGAAAGAAAGTAGAGTGTATGCTGCAAAAATTTGCCATTTTATTTCAGGTTTGGGTTTTCTACAGGCCATACTTTTCAGTTTGTCTAAATGGGGTTTTTTTGTTCACTTTTGAAACTATTATTTGGCATAATTCTAGAATTTCAGCATTGACAAAGCATGTCCTGAAGAAAAATCCATATTGAAATTTAAAATGAAATCCACCCACAATGGCCCTTCAGAAGAAAGGGAAAGAAGGCATATAGGGTTGCCACCCCTCAGGTCCCAACAACAAACCACAGTAACTGCAGAGTCCAGGAACCAAAAAAAATAGAACAAAGTGTGCAGAATAAAGTATAATATGAAAAATATGTTATTATTTGTATGCCAGTTTGATGTTGTGGTTAAGCATGCAGACTCTTAAACTGGGAGAACCGGGTTTGATTCCCCAATCCTCCACTTGTGGCTGCTGGATGACCTTGGGCAAGCCATAGTTCTGTCAGAGCTGTTCTCTCAAGAACAGATCTGGAAAGAGCTCTCTTAGCCCTGCCTACCTCACAGGGTGTCTGTTGTGGGGAGGGGAAGGGAGAGCAGTTTGTAAACTGCTATGAGACTCTGAGTGAAGGGCAGGGTATAAATTCAAATCTCCTCCTCCTCCTTTTCTTCTTCTCTTATTAAAGATATAATACCATTAATTTGGCTAGTATTCTTAATGATAATCACTAATCACACAATACCAAAACTGGGGAACAATTAGAATCCCGTACATAAATACAAAGTGAATGTATTGGGTACACAATATCCAGATCATTCAATAGAAGTCCATAATTCATACACAGGACATTCATATATTGTAATTTTGATAACAGTACTTGATGTACACAGTTCCAAAAGAAGATTCAAATGGATGATCAGATGCAGACGGTTCCAAGAGAAGACTCTTCTTACAAGCATGCTAGCTACAGTCTATCTCATTTCACTGTAAAGTTTGGTCAGAGTAGAACTGGTGCTCCCTTTTAATCATAAACTCAAACATGTCATAATTCATTGTCCATAGTGCTATGCTAAATTTCCATGCTCTGCTTTTGCATTTTTAAACCCAGTCTTACAATCGATGGTGATTAAAGGTTGAAAAGATTCTTAAACTGGGCTACCAGTCACCTTATTCAAGAAGAGATCACTCTAGAACCTTACAAAGCTGGCCAAAAAGCAGAGCATGGAAATTTAGCATGGAAGTCCTGACTCATATCAACATAATGTGTATTTCAGCCCTTCGTTACCTCATTTAACTGGGGTTTGGCAGGCATTTTGATCAATCTGAGTTACATTAATTTGACCCACCACTGTGTGATCAGACACACCGGTGGATGTGCCGCATTTCCATTGCCGCATGTTTCCAGTGTGCTTCAACGAGGGATCACTGACACGATGGGAGCACGCTGGAGCAATCACATGGGGAAGTCCATCTGCGGCCCATCACAAACCTGTTTTTTACAGCACTTTCCCTGGTATTTTTTAACTCCGCTTCTTCAGTGGAGCAAGACGGGTTGCCAACAGGTATGGGATGTTTGCCAGATGTTCCTGTGTGATCGCACCCTTAAAATCCACCCAGCATTCATGCCTATCGCACGGCTACTTCTGCGTGTGACTAGAACCTAGGTATAGTTCTTTTTCTGGTAGAATGTTAACACTGTTAGAGTGGGATCCTTTTGTAGCTAATAGTGGTTAATCACTTAAGAGGCCCTGATACCAGTCCAAGTTTAGCTTCTATTCCTTAGTAAATATTGTGGGATGAGGAGTGGTCCTACTCCCTCTGGTAGCTCTCAGTCTTTTTGAGACTGTAATGGCCTCAAATTTTGTTTCTCGGCCACACATAGGAGTGATGTATATATGTATATATATGTGTTTGCCCACTCCAGAAGCACCGATTTCGGGAGGGGGTTTGAAAGACCTGAATCAGATTGCGGTAACAAGAGAGGAAGTCCTCCGACTGATGGACAATTTAAAAACTAATAAATCACCAGGCCCGGATGGCATTCATCCGAGAGTTCTGAAAGAACTCAAATGTGAACTTGTGGATCTCCTGACAAAAATATGTAATCTTTCTTTAAAATCTGCCTCCATTCCTGAGGACTGGAAGGTAGCTAATGTCACTCCCATCTTTAAAAAGGGCTCCAGGGGAGATCCGGGAAATTACAGGCCAGTCAGTCTGACATCGATACCGGGTAAGTTGGTGGAAACTGTTATTAAGGAAAGAATTAGTAGGCACATTGATGAACAAAAACTATTGAGGCAGACTCAGCATGGGTTCTGTAAGGGAAGATCTTGACTCACTAACCTGTTAGTGTTTTTTGAGGGAGTGAACAAACATGTGGACAAGGGGGACCCAATAGATATTATTTACCTTGACTTTCGGAAAGCTTTTGATACAGTTCCTCATCAAAGGCTCCTAAGTAAGCTCAATAGTCATGGGATAAAAGGACAAGTCCTCTTGTGGATCAAAAACTGGCTTATAAATAGGAAACAGAGAGTGAGTATAAATGGGAAACTTTCTCAGTGGAGGGTGGTAAGCAATGGGGTACCACAGGGATCAGTACTCGGTCCGATGCTTTTTAACTTGTTTATTAACGATTTGGAATTGGGAGTAAGCAGTGATGTGGCTAAATTTGCAGATGACACAAAGTTGTTCAGGGTGGTGAAAACCAGGGAGGATTGTGAGGCACTCCAAAGGGATCTGTTGAGGATGGGTGAGTGGGCGTCAACGTGGCAAATGGGGTTCAATGTGGCCAAGTGCAAAGTGATGCACATTGGAGCCAAAAATCCTAAATATAAATATACGTTGATGGGGTCTGATCTGGCAGAGACGGACCAAGAGAGAGATCTTGGAGTCCTAGTGGATAACTCGCTGAAAATGTCTAGACAATGTGTAGCTGCAATAAAGAAGGCCAACGCTATGCTGGGGATTATTAGGAAGGGAATTGATAACAAATCAGCCAGTATCATCATGCCCCTGTATAAATCATTGGTGCAACCTCATTTGGAATACTGTGTACAGTTCTGGTCACCACATCTCAAAAAGGATATTATAGCATTGGAAAAAGTGCAGAGAAGGGCAACTAGAATGATAAAAGGGTTGGAACACCTTCCCTATGAAGAAAGGTTAAAATGCTTGGGGCTCTTTAGCTTGGAGAAACGACGGCTGAGAGGTGACATGATCGAGGTTTATAAGATTATGAATGGGATTGAGCAGGTTGAGAAAGAAGTACTTTTCTCCCTTTCTCACAATACAAGAACTCGTGGGCACTCTATGAAATTGCTGAACAGTCGGGTTAGAACAGATAAAAGGAAATACTTCTTCACCCAAAGAGTGATTAACATATGGAATTCACTGCCACAGGAGGTCGTGGCAGCTGCAAGCATGGACAGTTTCAAGAGGAAATTAGATAAACATATGGAGCAGAAGTCCACCAGTGGCTATTAGCCACAGGGTATAGATGGGAACTCTCAGTCTGGGGCAGGTGATGCACTCTATTCTTGGTGCTGGAGGGGGCAGCAGTGGGGGGGCTTCTGGTGCCCTGGCCCCACTGCTGGACCTCCTGATGGCACCTGGTATATTTTGGCCGCTGTGTGATAGAGTGTTGGACTAGATGGGCCATTGGCCTGATTCAACATTGGCTTCTCTTATGTTCTTATGTGTATATCCCTTTAAGTGCGCCCTCACAATCTAGCTTCTCTTTCTCCCCTCCAGCCAGAAAGGAAGGGGCCTCAGTTAGTTCTGGTTCAGTGTGTGTTAGTTGTAGTTGTCAGTGTATGTAAGTGTCTTCCCTGCTGGAAGCAATAAAGAAGCCTATTGATGAAGCTGCCAGAGTCTCCTGTGTGCTAGCTATTTGGATAGGTAATCTTACATACACACCAGACCCCAGAGGATACGACAGTAGAAAAGAGCTGGTTCTGCATCAAAACAGAGGGTGAAAAAGGCAAGCCTAATTGAAGACTTGATGGCAGCACATTCCTAATGCCATCTTCATGGCCAATTGTTTTTAGAATAAAACAATTTTTGGTTAAGCAAAGAAGTAGGAGCAGGTAACTTCCAAAATTGGTAGCACTATTTTATGATAAATTACTGGTTTTTCATTCAGTTGTTTGAAGCTGCACCTGGAAATATAATAGCCCTCCTATTAAAAAAAAAAAAACTAGCTACTACTTTGGTACATAGTTTTCAATAAACATGCTACAATGCATAAAGGACACACTCTGATCAAGTAGTCACTGCATTTAATAACACCCCAGCAATGGAATATCCATAGGTTTTCCTAACATGCTTGTTCAGAAACCACATCTGATTTTCTCTTCAGTCATTTTGTATCCCAACCTAATATATAGCATGCTATTTCACCAAGAGTGATTCAGGAGTTCTTCAACTAATCTTTTCACACTTTATTTTAAAGCTATTTTAAAGTAGCGTTGATTCACATCTGCCAATATTCAAGACTATGTACTTTTTCAAGGAGAAGTTGTTAAGATTTATGAAAAATGATGACTATTTTACTGAACAATCACCTTGAGCTTTTATGAGCTCATATTTATAAGTTAGTGAAACCAGGTGTATTTCCAATCCTGAGGATTTTACTTTGACTAGTAAAATTTAGTACCACCTGTAAAATTACACATACATGGAGCTGCCGGGATAATTGACATCTGTCTTTCCCAAAGGTCTTCCAAGCTCTTCGCACTTAACAGCATGGCAGAATTCTATTAGTGTGCCATTAACCTTATCTGATTTTACTTACTAAGATGTAGTAAAATCCCTTCCAGGGTGGTTTGGAACCAGTTACAGGCTGTATGACATTTTGTACTCTTTGTCATTTTGAACTCTGATTCTGGTATATCCATTTCACAAAAACATGCAGCATATCTTTGGGTATTTATTTTTCTCAGTGCTGGAGTTTCAGTTTTCAATTAAACTTCCATCTGAATCATTTCTGTTGAAAGCCATTTAACACTAAGCTTTTCATTTAACATTAATAGTTTATTTATGTTACATCACCTTGCAAAATCATATTGATAATTATTTAGATAAGCTGAGCTCTTATGCAGTTATATGTTTGCAGTTTAACTGAAAACAGTGGAGTTAAGCACACAGAACTGATTTTAGGACTGAACTGCCAATAGTATATATGTTGCCATACTGAATCTAGTTCCGCTTCACATGTAACCCTGTCCCACCAACATATTGACACAAAAATGTTATCAATTACTATTTATATATCCCCAGAAAAGTGCTTTATGGAGAAATGCTGTCAAGTGTCAGTTCTGGACCACATAACTAACAGGACAGATCCTATGTGACCTAGTAGAGGGGAGGCATCAAACTTGCAATGGACCTCTCTTTGGATGGGCACCCCCTCCTCTGGAAGCATGCGGGAGAGAAATGTTATTGGCATTGTTGCAGATGGACATGTCCCTGGCTGGGCCAGCCTTTCTACAATGACCAGATGGATGCAGGGCCAACCCCCTCCACCCTGGCCTGGGAGTCATCCACACAGTAGGTTGCTGTAGTGCAGGGCAGGGCCAACTCTCCCACCCTGCCCAGGCCCAGGAGCCACCCACATTGCAAGTGACTGACTCTCCAGACCCAATCCCCTCCACAGATGAGGTGACTACAGCAGCTTGCCCAGGCCAAGGATTCACCTGCACTGTAGTAGGAAAACAGGCAGGCAGGGAAGCAGGCAGATCGATGCCCCCAAGAGGAGAGGCAGGTCAATTGGGGGGAGGTTTCTAACTAGGCATGGAGAGCTGGGCACTAAAGTTACCCCCAAGTCATTCCCCAAAACTGGAACAGGTCCTCCAAGGCAGGGTAGGTGGAGGAGGAAAGGAGGCAGGCTGACAAAGACAGATCATCCCAAGGAGAAGCAAGTGGAGGGGGGGGGGTTCTAATGGAGAGCAGTGGGCAGTAAAGATAATTCAGTGGGCAGTAAAGACCAACAAAGATCATCCCTAAACAAAAAGCAGCCCTGGGGGGGGGGATGGCAGAGAACTAAGTTCAAGCCCTCCCAAAAAAGTAGCTCGAAAAAAATCCCCAAAGAGCAATCCCTTGTCTTAGGGCCAATCTGCATTTAGCATTTGTTCAGTTGTTTTACCAAACCCACACTGGAACATAAAAAGATGCCGTTCAAAACCACATTCAGCTACCCCAGGCCAACACTGTACTGACTGCAGAGTCACCCCCGAATGGCCATAAAACAGCCATAAATCTATGCAGACAGCCACCATTAAACCAGAGATCAAACGAAGTGAAAACAGCATGCAGTGTGGACACTGCCATAAAATGTGACACTCAATCAAAGTGAAAGTGGCATGCAATGTAGATGGGAATTTCTGTTCCAGTATGGGTTTGGTAAGACAGTGGAGCAAATGCTAGATGCAGATCAGGCTTACTGCAACCCGGGGGAGGGGAACAAAATTGGGGGAGAAGGAAGGTAAACCACCAAGGAAGCAGACAGTAGGAAAATCCCACTAAACATATATGCTATATGAAATGAGAGGAATGCAATCTCTATTTTTCCACCCTTCGTAGCAAACAAACAAACAAACAAACAAAAACCAAATCGCAACACAGAGGAACCCAGGGCAAAGCCAAGTTCCTGGCTCGACTGAGTAAGCTAGCTAAGCAATTCCCCCCATGCCCCGCAGCAAAGCTCTTTATCTCACTGTGAGTATACCCTCTCCACAACATGAACAAAAGGAAAACACACTCGTCCTACACTTATATAGATTTGAGTCCCATTGTGACAAATTGGAACTCTGTTACTGGCAGGCAGCAATGCTTGTCAAGCTTTAAAGGGTTCCTATTCATGTTTCCAAGGCTAGAAAATGCCACCCCCACTGTTGTCTATCATTTTCACGCCTGAGTTTCTGGGTGGGTTTCGTTTTCTGAGCCATACCCAAATGCTCGGAGATTTCTTCAGAGACCACATGAATGCCAAACGTTGCCTCCAAGCTCTGATCCAGCCAGAATTCAGCACAAATTTTGGCTCATCATATGGTTTGTGCCCATCCCTAGATTAATTCTCATGTTACATTCAATGCACATACTTACATCTATCCAGTTACTGGTACCTGGTTTCAGCTGCAAAGTGAACATGTTGGCTTACAAACAATGTACATGTGTATAGGCAGGATGTTCATGCATTCATTTTAACCTAAGAACAGGGCTTGAATCAGTTCCTGTATTACTTAGATAATATCAGAATTGAGCTACAGTTCAGAATTCTAAAACCTCAGTCTATCATCTGATTCTCCACAATGTGTAGAACTGCACCTGAAGCACTGGTGGTAGAAAGTGCTGTCAACTCACAGCTGACTTATGGCGACCTCATAGGGTTTTCAAGGCAAGAGACATTCAGAGGTTTTTTGTTATTGCCTGCCTCCACATCACAACCCTGGTATTCCTTAGAGGTCTCCCATGCAAATACTGACCAGACCCAACCCTGCTTAGCTTCTGAGATATGATGAGATCAGGCTAGCCTGGGCTATTCAGGTTAGGGTACTTGAAACATTAGAAGGGAAATATTTATGGATTATGGATTTTAAAATATGTTAGCATTTAATTCTAGATAGTCATTAATTCATCTTTCATAGCAGAAAGTGTGAGTTTGAAAATGCCGTGATCTGGCAAATTTCTCCTTGTGAAGCCCTGTAACCTAGCCTTCTGGATGACGTGGCCCCAGGAGAAAGCACTTCATGTGAGCACTTTAAAATGGAAGACTGCCCATGTAAAAATGTGGTAGTACTGCACTTCAGTAAGAACTGTAGCACTTTTAGCTCAACAGCTTTGAATTAGCCTTTATTGTTTATCAGAAAATATTCAACTTCAGTTCTTCATTGGAAATAATGATCCATTCTACCGTGGCCTAGTCATCTCCCTATTGTCCAAGGATTTTTTCCCCTTTTTGTTTCCTTGTTCATAGGGTACAGCTCTCAGCTCCTTTTATTTCTAGCCACCCTGCACATATTCTGTCAGTCAGTTTCCATTGTGATGTAGCGCACATTCTTACAAAGGAATGTTATTTCCGTCTTGTGCAAAAAGAAAAAGGAAGAAAGTGTCTGTATTTTCACAGAGGCGAATAAGCACTTCAACATACAGAGGGGAAGTGATACAAGGTGGGAAATTTAAAATTTGAATTTGGGGGGAGGAGTTGGCCTTACAAGAAGAAGAAGAAGAGAAGAGATTGGATTTATACCCCGCCCTTCACTACCCAAAGGTGTCTCAGAGCGGTTTACAAACTCCTTTCCCTTCCCCTCCCCACAACAGACACCCTGTGAGGTAGGTGGGGCTGAGAGAATTTTGACAGAAACTGCTCTTTTTCAAGGACAGCTCTTGTCAGAACTCCAGCTTGCCCAAGGTCATCCAGCCAGGTGCAAGTGGAGGAGTGGGGAATCAAACCCAGTTCTCCCAGATTAGAGTCCGCACACTTACCCACTACACCAAACTGGCTCTGGAAGGGGAGGAGTTGGATGAACTGACCTTTGTCCTTGACATATCGCATCCCTGACAACCCCCCTTCCCAAAATCCACTTTCCCTGGGCACCACTTCCAAATTTCCAGGAATTTTTCTTGCTGGAGTCGGTAATCCTATCTGGAAGATGGATCTGCGATTGGAAGCTAGACAAACTGCCTTGGTCTCCAGGGCTGTGCCAGTGAGAAAGTTGGTACAGAGCCATATTTTCTCTCCTAGGTTTTACAAAACCATCAGAATATTGAAATCATATTTTGAAAAAAATCTCAGAGCTCATAACACTTCCAATAGTTGAGAAATTCACACAAGCACAAACATACACATACCATCAGGGATTGCAGGAGAGGCTATTTAATTTATCTGGAAAAATTCTGGTGAGCTACTACCCTGGAGGGCTGGCTCTCACTGTCTGCTTGCACCCTGATCTCACCCCCAGTAAAGGCCCCAGCCCCTGCCCTCTACAAATGTTTGTATGCAGGCATCCATTCAAAAGAAACATGCTCTTGTACATGTATGTATGCTTACTTCAGAGTAAACAGATTGTAGTCACTGGATATGCTTCTGTGTCATCATACATAGGACCGGGCTCCAGGAGGGTGAAATTCCAGAGAGATCACTGAGTCTCATTGCAATCCAGCAGGACTGCAAGATATAGTTACACAGCATTTAAGTCCTAGTGCCGCGTGACGGAGTGAGCTCTCATCTCTGGCCCCAGCTCCTGCCAACCTAGCAAGAAATTGCAAGTAGATAAACAAGTACCATTTTGGTGGGAAAATAACAGCGTTCTGTGCACTTCAGCATTTAATCATGCCAGCCACATGACCACGGAGAAGTCTTTGGGCAGCGTTGGCTCTTCAGCTGGGAAACAGAGATAAGCACCGCCCTCTAGAGTCAGATTCAACTAGCTTTTGAGCAAAGGAAACCTTTACCTTTACTTAACACAATTACATCTGATGTTAAGTTCTAAGGCAGTCATCCTGTAGTGTCATCCTAAGCAGAGGTACACCTTCCTAAGCCCATTGATTCCAACAGACTTAGAAAGGTGTAGTTCCAATTAGGATGGCACTAAAAATCTGTCAGATTTTGTGGTATAGTTCTTCTAGTAGAACAAAATTCTTGTTGCTTGTAAAGAAGGAGTGCTATTCTAACACTCATTAACTGCAATCTTCTATGGCTCTATGATCCCTTGCAATGAATTAATACACATTATATGTTTGTTTGTTTTTTAAAACACGTTTTCAAGGGAAACAGAAGGCAAAGAGTCTGGTCAGACTGGGCACAGTACCTTACAGTTCTGTACCCTTTGATCAGATAAGTTTCACCATTCAACCTGTTCAGGGCCATGTGTGGGGCTGTTCTAGAGTTTCCCAGGGCTGTTCAATCTTCCCAGTCCTCCCCTGAAGGATTGCCTAAACATAAACTGTCTCTTCCCTCTTGGAATAATGTCCCTCCTTATCAGAAGAGGAAAACCATAAGACCCTTTCAGAGAAACATACATGACCACAGTTAAAATGGATGCTGGGCCTGAGGAGAGCATATGCTTATAGTCCATCCTCTGACAAAAGCCAAGTCAGATGCTTCAGCTGCATTGGTATTTTCTGAATAGCCAGCATTTAGTTTCAGAAGTATACTGCTGCTCCTGATAAATTTCTATGGAAATAAGGCCAATGTAACATGCCAAGTAGCAATTACATTGCCAAAAGATGTGAAATAAAAGAGGATCAATGAACATCATCTCTTCAATATGGTTAACCTAGAAAACATCTTCCAGACATTTGCATGAAATTAAAAGGGAGTTCACTTAAACATAAAGGAACTGAATCACCTCCAGTTTACAGATATTATCTCTGTGCAATGTTTAGGCATAAAAATCAAAAGTGCAGAGAACTGTACTGTGAAACATAAGGAAAGATGCACTGATGTGTAGTTAGAGCATTTAGTCCAAATAAATGATCATATGAAATAAAAACAAATCGAATAATGGAACAGTTAAACTATTAAGGCTCATACAAAAATAGGGAAAAGGTGATTTTAAAAGCATTAACATTCCACCATGATTTTCTATGATAAAATCATTGTGGTATTCCAGTGTTACAGTTCAACATTGCCTGCTTTCTGATTCATTTGAAGACTGAGACTGGGATGAGAACAGTGGCATAAGAACATAAGAATTTAAGAGAAGCCAATGTTGGATCAGGCCAAAAATACCAGGTGGTGATCGGAGTTCCTTGCATCCTAAATTCTGTCACCTTGGAAAATAAGTTTTTCTTGGTATTTTGTTCATTATTGTTGAGTTAAACTCCACTGATGTGAACACTTGGATGTGCAAATAAAATAGATAGATAGATAGATAGATAGATAGATAGATAGATAGATAGATAGATAGATAGATAGATAGATAGATAGATAGATAGATGGATGGATGGATGGATGGATGGATGGATGGATGGATGGATGGATGGATGGATGGATGGATGGATGGATGGATGGATGGATGGGTCATTTCCTAGAAAAAGAGGTGCAGGAGCTCATTAGCATATGCCACACCCCCTGTCATCACCGGAAGTATGGTTAGAAAGAGAGAAAGTCAGAGGGAGCCAGAGAGAGAGATGGGGAGGAAGGAAGGAAGGAAGAGAAAGAGGGAGGGAGGGAAAGAGGGCAAAGAACTTTGGGAAAGAAGGAAAGAAAAGAAAAGGAAGGAAGGAAGAGGGGAAAAGAGGGAAAGAGATGGGGAGGAAGGGAAAGAGGGCAAAGAATGGGAAGGAAGGAAGGAAGGAAGGAAGGAAGGAAGGAAGGAGGAGAGAGAGAGAGAGATGGGGAGAGAGACGGGGAGGAAGGAAGGAAGGGAAAGAGGAGGCAAAGAACTTTGGGAAAGGAGGAAAGAAAGAAAAGAAAGAAATGGGAAAAGAGGGAAAGAGATGGGGAGGAAGGGAGGGAAGGAAAGAGGGCAAAGAATGGGAAAGAAAGAGAGAGAAAGATGGGACGGAAGAAAGGGAGGGAGAGAGGGAGGGAGGGAAAGAAGGTGGGCAGAGAAAGGCAGCGTGTGTGTGGGGGGGTGCTCCGGAGATCCTTCTCTGCTCGCGCGCCTTGGCGCACAGGCAAAGAAAGAGAGTGGGTGGGTAGGTGAGGCACATGGGCAGAGAAAGGTGGGGGGGTGCTCCGGAGGAAGCTGGAGACTGGGCTGGAGTTCTTTTTAGTGCGCCATGCCTTGGCGTGCCCGAAGAACTGGGGATAGGGCAGGAGGCAGGAAACTTACCTTCCTTCTTCTGCTTCCTTCCTTCTGCTAGGAGCAGAGGGGCGGGGCTTGGTCATGTGCCCACCCCCCAGGTGCCTCACTCCCGGAGCACCACTCCTCCACCCTCTGGCCCCATCCGAGGCCTGGATGGATGGATGGATGGATGGATGGATGGATGGATGGATGGATAGATAGATAGATAGATAGATAGATAGATAGATAGATAGATAGATAGATAGATAGATAGATAGATAGATAGATAGAACATTGATGACAGGCTCATATTAACATACGGGAAGCATCAAGTTTGCAGGAATGGGTCCTTCCTCTTATATAGCTTTACCAGATCTCAGAAAATAAGCAGGGTCAGCCCTGGTTAGTACTTGGATGGGAGACCACCAAGGAAGTCCAGGGTTGCTACTCAGGGTCAGTCAATGGCAGACCACCTCTGCTAATCTCTTGCCTTGAAAACCCTGTGGGATTGCCATAGATCAGCTGCGACTTGACAGTGCTCTCTACCACCACATACTGGATTGTTCTACATTCTGCAGGGGTGTTCTTGAAGATGGATTAGACTGTACCAGAAATGTGCTGAGCACTTGCATGAAACTTGGTGAACTGATACTGAATGCTTGTTTGATTATTTCTGTTCATAAGGCTTATTATGTAAAATGTAAATGATTTGACAGTACTTTGGTTTAGGGAATTTGGTATTTTGTTTTGTTTGGCTGCTTTATTCAGACTTGTTTATATCAGCTGCCAGTTTATTTCTGAGTCCAACCTGAGGTCCTGCTGTCTAAAGAACCACCCCCTCCCATGTGTCCCTGTATGCCACATATAGTCCTCAAGTTTTCACCTACTGGCTACACCCCCATTGAAAGTATCCTGTCTGGCAACCAACCAGAGTCTGTTCCTTTTTTTATTGTAGTTTCCACTTTGTGTAATAGGGTCCCCAAGAGGTGCACCATCTTTAGAAATCTTCTGGGGGCACTGCAAAGCCATGTTATTTGCCAGGGCTTTTGCCTGGGCATGACCTGCAGGTATTTTTTGAGAGGAGGATGTTATTTGGAGCCTTATTTTGTTGGTTTTAAATGGTGTTGTTTTTAATTATGACTTCTGAGCTACCATAAGCCTCAAGGAAAGGTGAGTATAAATATAATAATACAAATAAACTAGAATACAACTCCACTGTCTTTCTTGCATCTTAATATTTTGTAAGCTTCTCATGCACTGTTCCTATTCACCTCAACAGGACTTGAGCCAAAGAACTCCCTGATAGATTACTTCCTGGGTGCTGCATATATTCTAAGTAAGAATTTGATAAAAGTCCACCACATACCACACTTCTAGACTTCCAAGCAATGATGGAAATATGGATAAGCCTGACAAAATGAGCAACCTTCTCATTTCTATTTCTTCAAGAGCAGGGATCATCATGGGTATTAACATCTGAGAGTTCATGCATAGCTGGCAATGTTCCCTCCAGTTAACCACAGCAGTGTTGCCCACCATTATAAAAGTACCACAAATAAATGGATGGCATCACTAGAATTTGGGGAGATGATTTGCCCCAACATAAACATGACATCTAAAGAGGCTCAGATGCCTATCTTTACAGCAACTGCACCTCTTAGTGGGTTCTGTTTTAAAGAGCGGAGTATACCCAACTGACTTCTACTGTAATCCAGGAGGATCAGTCAGTGGCATTTTGCACTTGTTCAAACACAGTATTCTATACTGTTACAGCACAGGTTATGGGGTTCAACATTACCTTGGAAAACAGGATTTCAAGTTCTAGTTTCAACCTGAGGAAAGAACTAGCACAAACCTGAAATGCACTCTTTATTGTAGAAACAGGTTTGGAAAAGCATGGTTTCTCACGCAGGCCTCATGGGACAGTAGGAATTCTACAGATAGGCTTGGATTCAACAGAGGTGTCTGTGGACAAAAGGGATTCTTTCTGTTGAACAGAATTTTCCTGTCTGCTTCACCCGAATTTTCCTGCTTCTGCTTCACCTGAAAATGCCCCTACCCAAATGCTTTTCCTGCTATTCATTTTTATTGTATTTACATAGTTTATAGTCTGCCTTTCTCACTGGGACTCAAGACAGATTACATAGATTAATATAATCAACAGACCAGAGGTGAAGCACAGCATAAGTATTAAAATGACATGTTAAACAAAAGCAAAAATTTCATAGTCAAAACCTACTTACAGCAACAGACAGTACAAACTATACATAATGGTATAGTCTACATTCCCTAACCCTATATACCCCAAGCTTCATTCTGAACCATATTGTTACAGTGCAGCCCTATTTCCTGTGCAAAAAGCCCTCCTAATAATTCATCTTTTTTGTATAGCTTGTAAAAAGCCAGGAAGGTGGGAGTCTTTCTGCCCTGATCAGGTAGAGTAATCCGTAAGGTAGGAGCCGCAAAAGAGAATGCAGATGTACAGGCAGATGTTGATTTTGTTCATTTGCAGGGAGGTACTCTAGATGGTCCTATTCAGATGAGTGGAACTGTAATGCTTTTGGCAGTGAGCAGAAAGCAGGGGGTGAAATGCCTCCCAGTAATTTCACCCCCTGTTTTCTGCTCACTGCCACTTTTGATGGCAAGCAGAAAGCAGAGTGCTAAATGGCTTGGTGCCATTTAAATCAAGCAACTGAGCTGTTTTTCATGAACAGCAAAAAACAGGGGTTTAAATGGTTCCATTTAAATGGTTGCCGTGAACTGCATCAAAATTCATGGAAGTTCAAGGCATCTCTTCAGTTCACAAACAGCACCTTGAGAACTATAAACTAGCCAAAATTCATGTCCATCCCTTGTCCAGATAAATCCAATAGGAACAATGTAAAGGCCAACTTTTGTCTGCATTTGGACAGAGGGAAAATGTGGTTCAGTTTGTGGTTCGTGGCTGAACCACAAACCAACAGGAACCTAACCAGGAGGGTCATTCAAGGACTGAACCAGTTTGTGGCTCATGGCCCTGCAAACCCTGTTGAAAGGGACCACAATCCCTTTAGCAGGTGTGGGGGGAGCTTTTTTGTGGCTTTTTATGGGAACAGAAAGCAGGGGTTTGGAGTCCCTTTATACGCCTGCTTTCTGCTCCATCCACAAGTGGTTCTAAAGGTCATGGAAGTCTGTGATGGTAGATCCCTCACAAACTTCTGTTCCCAAACCACAAACAAGGCAAAATTCACTATGAATTTTGCTTTGTGGTTTGTGCCCATCCCTACATCTAAAGAAGAGTGCATTCTTGATATTTTATCAGTGAAAAACTTTGCAAAAATATCACAATTAAGCCTCAGCTTTAGAAGTCAAGAGATGCTGTGCTCTCTTGAAGAACTGGGATGGCTTTGAAGTAGCCAATGCAATAGTAGCAGAGAAGCAACATTTCTTTGCTGCTGTCACCACCACTTCAGAGGTCTTACAATGAGCTTTATAGCATGATCTATCAGATTCAGTACTACTTCTCCACCAGTGCTTCTCCCAACCCTTTTCAGATCACCCAGCTCTGTGGTAAACCAGGGGCCTGGGTTTCTTCCCAAGGGCAAGAGAGATTGAAGAGGGATAATCTTGTTGATAGCTTCAAGGAGCTTCATGTTCCACACCTACATTGCAACCTCAACAGAGCAGATGTCTGGAACCCTAAAATCTTCCAGACCATTCTGGAATTCAGCTGGATATATGAGTTTCTGTTGGCTGACCATTTTAACCAGGATCCTTCTCCTGTCCTGCAGGGGTGTTGGAGCCACAATACCTTGGCTTTTAGTAGGTAGTTTTCACACTGAGGTGCAGGGTGAGTCTCAGACCCTGAAACCAAACTTTTTTAAAAAGATACAGTGCAAAAGATTAAGTCCAAGGTGTGACCTCTTTCATGTGTTGGGCTAGTCTTGGTTTGGGAGAGACCCAGTGTATACAAAGAAGCTCTAAAATCCTGGGCCAGCTGTGGTGAGGTATCCTGAGCATGAATGTTGAAGTCCCTCAGAATAATCAGTCTGTGTGTCTCCAGCACTATATCTGAGACTACCTCTGCCAATTAAAGGGATAACATAGGGGGGATACAGAGGTCTGCAGCAGGAGGGGGGAATTGGCAAAAATTACTTCCCCCATTTGTGGAAATCTCTCTCCTGGATCCAATATCTCCCTTCCCTTCTTAGGTGAAGTGTTTGGCTGAGATGGGTTACTCCTTTAACTACATAGGATATACAAAGATTCTCTTCTGCTAAGTGACAGCCTGCCTTGGATGGAAAGTTTTCGCTGGAAGAAGAGTGTGCTCTGTTGGAGGACACGTCTCACTTTGTTGCTATTTACAAAAACAGTAAGAGTTCTGTGAACTACTTTATCTCTAGTTCAGAATTTCTCTGAGGTTTTGCCTCCAATTGAAGACATTTAAAAGGGTCTGTTTTCCACAGGACAGGGGCTCGCTTTGGGTGATTATGTTCTCATTCAAGTGAAGTGGCTCCACATAGATCATTCACAAAGTGTTCTAGCCAATAAACAGCTGTAAAAGACTGTGACTAGATCCAGAAAGAAGGCTCGTTTCGTCTCTTTTATTCTTTCCAGATGCTCCTGTAGTGGAGTCACTACCCTACTAATAAAAGGAAACAAAAAATGCAAAAGGATGATGACAGTGTTACCAGATCCACAAGTACAGCTGACAGTAAATGCTGACAGAGCACTTCTCATGGAGTCTTTTGCTTTGGAGGGCAATTATGCTGATGACACACTGGAAAGAAAGGAAGAAAAGGTGACAGATGAGGCTGTCCTCATAGCAATGCCAGTCGCTTAGGAAATGCTAGCTAGTTTGATGGTACGCAGATGGAATAAATTGAAAATAGCCCACCAAAAGATAAGCAGCGGATATTCTTTACAGTTTAAGTTCTGACTTCGATGCTGATTTCAGTTGGGGGGGGGAGTGTCTGACTGTAACACCCTCTAGTCACAGTTGCTTTGGTCAGTTTACTCTGCTTTGAGTGATGTTGAAAAGGTCCTGATGGGTATGAAGGCCCCTATTTGTAGCCCTGCAGGATTTTGGCTTGTGAAATCCTACAGGAGGGCCTTGAGTGCTTTAAATCTGAGGGTTGTGATTGCCTCTCTGATGGAAGAGAGGTTTTTTTTACAAAGCTCCTGTATGAGGTGGTTACTAGACCATTGCTCAAGAAAACTCTGGGTAAGCAGGTCTTGGCCTGTTATAGACCTGTCACAAACCTTGCCTTTTTTGGGAAGGTTATTGAATGGGCAGCAGCAGCACAGCAATTTTAGAAATACTTGGATGAGGCATCTGCCATTTATCCTTTTCAATCTGGCTTCAGGACTGGGTTTGGCAGAGAGGTGGCTTTAGTGGCACTAGTGGATGAAGAATAAAGAGAAAGCATCTCTAGTGTTGTGGTTGCTAGATCAGTTGACAGCCTTTCACCCATTGGACCATGCAAAATCACTGAGGTACATGGAATGTGAGCTGTGTCTGGTGGAACAATGTTGTGATGATCCTGGTCTTTTTTATCAGACCACTCACAAAAGGTTGCAGTGGGAGGTGGTGAATCATCCCCTTGAGAGCTGACATGAGGATGCCACAAGGTTTTTTGTTATTGCCCATGAGAGCCAGTTTGGTGTAGTGCTTAAGAGAGCAGAGTCGTCTAGGAGAACCAGGTATGATTCCTCACTCTTCCACATACAGCTACTGGTGTGACCTTGGGTCAGTCATAAGTTCTGTCAGAGCTGTTCTTTCAAGGGCAGTTCTCATAAAAATTCTCTCAGCCCCATGTAATTCACAGGGTGTCTGTTGTAGGGAAGGGAAGGGAAGGGAAGGGAAGGGAAGGGAAGGGAAGGGAAGGGAAGGGAAGGGAAGGGGATTGTAAGCCGCTCTGAAGCTGCAGTCACATGTGCCAGTTGGAGCGGGGAGGAAGCGAGGCTATTTCCTCCAGAGGAATTTGACTTGTGGTTGTGAGATCACACATCCCTTTGTGCTGCAGGCTCAAGCTGACACTGTGTGATCAGATGGCACCACGGATGAGTTGGAGGTTGCCATTTGTTTCCTATGCATATAAACAGGGCTGGCTCGCCCACTAGGCCCTGCAGGGACACCAAAATGCCCCCCGCCCCCCCCCGTGAAAACCCCCTTCCCGCCCAGCACTGGCGCTGCCACCTGCCGGCACTGGGATGGAAGGGGCGAGCGTTCTAACCCTGCCCCTTCCCTGGCTTTCCTGGGCACTTCGCACCTGCGAGGTGCCCAGGAAAGCAGCACTCCGCCATCTCCAGGCCCCTCTGGGAGGTTGGCATCCCCGGTGGGGTGGGCGCCCCAGGCTGTCCTGCCTAGGGCGCCCAGACACCTGGGGCCGGCCCTGCATGATATAAACAAGGAATCACACCTCCACACTGAGGGTTCCCCATGGAGTATGCGATTATGTGCATAGTGCAAAGGGGAGTGGGGAAACGGCACCAAGTTGGGGTGGAATGATTGGACCATCCTGATGACATGAGAGTGTGCTTGAGTGATTAGACAGGGGAAAGTCCATCTGTGGCCCATCAGAACCAGTTAGAGCTGGATTTTCCCTGGCATCTTTTAACTCTACTTCTGTGACAAAGCAACATGAGTTGCTGACAACTACAGGACATTTCCCAGATGTTGCCATCTGATCATGTCCTTTAGATCCATCAGGCATTCACACTTATGTCAGATCTAAAGGCATGGGGTAGTGAAGGGCGGGGTATAAATCCAATCTCCTCCTCCTCCTCCTCTTTATCTATGTAAGGCCTTTCAATAATATCATTCAAAGTTGTGAAATAGGTTGTCATCAATATACAAATGACAGTTTTCTAAGTAGCTTCCTCTTCTTGCAACTTTGATTGCTGAGACAAAAGCCAGTTGTAAATTTTGTTAATTAAAGGTTAACATACCATTTGAATAATACTCTGAAATGAAAGATAAATCACCCGTTACATTGGCACCACTGTAGCTGCCTGCAGTACTGAAGTAAGACCCTTATAGCTTCAGTATAATATAATCTTTGATAAGGTATATTGAACTGTTAATTTTGTACACATTTATAGTTGTCAGAATAAAAATCCTTCAGCTGAGCAGCTTGTCAGGAAAACTTGAATACTTGTTCAAAATGGTCTGCAATGAGAAAATTAAAAATGGCTCTTTCACAAATCTCCCTCATGGATCACTACCTTGTCATGACGAGGAGGCTTGCGTGGTTCAATGAGGCTGTGGGCTATGCCTTGGAGGGCCACCCAGGATGGACAGGCCACAGTAGAGAACTCAGACCAAGTGTGGTCCATTGGAGAAGGAAATGGCAACCCACTCCAGTATTTTTGCCAAGAAACCCCCATGGACAGTAACAAAAGGCTAAAAGATATGACACCGGAAGATGAGCCCCTCAGGTCGGAAGGTGTCCAGTATGCTACTGGGGAAGAGCAGAGGGCAAGTACAAGTAACCCCAGAAAGAGTGAAGCAGCTGGGCCAAAGCCGAAAGGATGCTCAGTTGTGGATGTGCCTGATGGTGAAAGAAAAGTCTGATGCTGCAAAGAACAATACTGCATAGGAACCTGGAATGTAAGATCTATGAATCAAGTAAGATTGACGTGATCAAAAATGAGATGGCAAGAATGAACATTGACATCTTGGGAATCAGTGAACTAAAGTGGACAGGAATGGGCGAATTTAACTCAGAAGACCATTATATCTACTACTGTGGCCAGGAATCCCGTAGAAAAATGGTGTGGCCTTTATAGTCAACAAGAGAGTGAGAAAGGCAGTATTGGGATACAATCTCAAAAATGACAGGATGATCTCGAATCCAAGGCAAACCATTCAACATCACAGTAATCCAAGTCTATGCCCCAACCACTGCTGCAGAAGAGGCTGAAGTGGACCAGTTCTATGAAGACCTACATCACGTCATAGAACTAACACCAAAAAATGATGTCCTCATCATCATAGGGGACTGGAATGCTAAAGTAAGAAATCAAAAGGTAACCGGAATAACAGACAAGTTTGGCCTTGGAGAACAAAATGAAGCAGGGCAAAGGCTAACAAAGTTTTGTCAAGAGAACACGCTCGTCATAGCGAACACCCTTTTCCAACAACCTAAGAAGCGACTCTACACATGGACATCACTAGATGGGCAACACCAAAAGCAGATTGACTATATAATTTTCAGTCAAAGATGGAGAAGCTCTATCCAGTCAGTAAAAACAAGACCTGGAGCTGACTGTGGCTCAGATCATGAGCTACTCATTGCAAAATTCAAACTGATGAAAGTTGGGAAAACCACTAGGCCATTCAGATTTGACCTAGATTGCATCGCCGATGAATATACATTAGAGGTGAAGAATAGATTTAAGGGACTAGATTTGATAGACAGAGTGCCTGAAAAACTATGGACAGAGGTTCATGACATTGTACAGGAGGCAGCAATCACCGCCATCCCAAAGAAAAAGAAATGCAAGAATGCAAAGTGGGTGTCTGATGAGGCTTTACCAATAGCAGAGGAAAGAAGGAAAGCAAAAGGCAAAGGTGAAAAGGAAAGATTTACCCAACTGAATGCAGTTTTCCAGAGAACAGCAAGGAGAGATAAGGAGGCTTCCTGAATGACCAATGCAAAGTAATAGAGGAAAACAATAGATTGGGAAGGACTAAAGATCTCTTCAAGAAAATCGGAGAAATCAAGGGAACATTCCATGCAAAGCTGGCCATGATAAAGGACAAAAATGGTAGGGACCTAACAGAAGCAGAAGAGATTAGGAAAAGATGGCAAGAATACACAGAAGAACTGTACAAGAAGGACCTCAATGTCCTTGACAACCACGACGGTATGATCATTGACCTCAAGCCAGACATCCTGGAATGTGAAGTTAAATGGGCCTTAGAAAGCATTACTAACAACAAAGCTAGTGGAGGTGATGGTATCCCAGCTGATCTATTCAAAGTCTTAAAAGAAGATGCTGTTAAAGTGCTGCACTCAATTTGCCAACAAATTTTGAAAACACAACAGTGGCCACAGGATTGGAAAAAGTCAGTATACATTCCAATCCCTAAGAAGGGCAATGCCAAGGAATGTTCAAACTATCACACAATTGCACTCATTTCACACGCTAGCAAGGTCATGCTCAAGATCCTACAAGCTAGGCTCCAACAGTACGTGAATAGAGAACTGCCAGAAGTACAAGCTGGGTTTCGAAGAGGTAGAGGAACTAGAGATCAAATTGCCAACATTCGCTGGATTATGGAGAAAGCAAGAGAGTACCAGAAAAACATCTATTTCTGCTTCATTGACTATGCTAAAGTTTTTGATTGTGTGGATCACAACAAACTATGGCAGGTTCTTAAAGAGATGGGAGTACCAGACCACCTCACTTGTCTTCTGAGAAACCTGTATAAGGGTCAAGAAGCAACAGTTAGAACCGGATATGGAACAACTGATTGGTTTAGCATAGGAAAAGGAGTACGACAAGGATGTATATTGTCCCCTTGCTTATTTAATTTATATGCAGAGTACATCATGCGAAATGCTGGCCTGGATGAATCACAAGCTGGAGTTAAGATTGCTGGGGGAAAGATCAATAACCTCAGATATGCAGATGATGCCACTCTGATGGCAGAAAGTGAAGAGGACCTCAAGAGCCTCTTGCTCAGGATGAAAGAGGAGAGTGCAAAAGTTGGCTTGAAGCTCAACATCAAAAAAACTAAGATCATGGCATCCGGCCCCATTACTCCTTCGCAAATAGAAGGGGAAGTCGTAGAAGTAGTGACAGACTTCACGTTCCTGGGATCCCAGATCACTGCAGATGGTGACTGCAGCCATGAAATTAAAAGACGCCTGCTCCTTGGGAGGAAAGCAATGGCAAACCTAAACAGCATGATAAAAAGCAGAGACTTCACCCTGCCAACAAAAGTCTGCATGGTCAAAGCAATGGTATTCCCAGTAGTAATGTATGGCTGCGAGAGTTGGACTATAGGGAAGGCCAAACGCCGAAGAATAGATTCTTTTGAACTATGGTGCTGGAGAAGACTCTTGAGAGTCCCCTGGACTGCAAGGAAATCAAATCAGTCAATCCTAAAAGAAATCAACCCTGACCCTGGAAGGTCAGATACTGAAGCTGAAGCTCAAATACTTTGTCCACCAAATGAGAAGGGAGCACTCACTGGAGACGACCCTGATGCTGGGAAAGATTGAAGGTCAAAGAAGAAGGGGCTGGCAGAGATGGTTAGACAGCGTCATCGATGCAACGAGCACAAAATTGAGCAAACTTCAGAGGACAGTGGAAGACAGGAGGGCCTGGCATGATCTGGTCCATGGGGTCGTGAAGAGTCGGACTTGACTGTGCGACTGAACAACAACTTTCACAAATATTTAAATTAAGAACTATAATCTATAGGACCAAATATCTCCATTTTTAAAATAGCTTCAATATACACCTAGATAAATGAGGAAGTACCTCTGTCATGCCTGACGGAAATGCTGATCATGTAATTATGCTGAGCATACAGATGAGAACCCAAGTGGCAAATTAGTATATTTAAAAATCCCTTCCTTAAAACTTTAATTCACTTTACTGTGCTTACCATAGTGCTAAATGTGGAGGGAAATATTCTTCAGTGTCTTTCATATTTGAAAGGAACTTGGAAATAATCTTTGGCATTCTTAAAGACCACGTTCTCTTATGGATGCAGCAAGATGCCACCATTGGAAACAAGGAAATTGCCCCAATATTCCCTGTAGTGGAAAGCTAAAGGTTTAGCAAAGGTCTTGCAGGAGCTGCTTTTGACACATCACTTGGAACCATTTTCCCAGACTTAAAATATCCTGACTGCAGAAATCAGTCATCTGTACTGTCTACGGTTACATGCTCCATGAGTTTATTGCTTTGACTTTGGCTGATCTGAATAGCTGGATAGCTGATAAAAACTCTGGAAAGAGCAAAGTAGTTTTTTATGAAAAAAAATTGGCAATGGCATAAGTGTGTACTTGACAATACAAGATGGAGGGAAAATATCCAGTCACAAAATCTAGTTCCAGTTCATCTGCAGAAGCAAGGAGCTCTGTGATTTCTGGAAAGCCTGTGGTTAACCTCATCGCACAAATATACTATTGTCCAAGCCATCTTTCATTATGCTGGTCTTCTTATGAAACAAAGTTGACACGTGGGCTTGTTGTCTTATCATTTTCCTCCTAGAATTTTTAGATGTTTATGTTGTGTTCTGCCTTGAGATAAGTACACTATCTATTTCTAATTCAGACTGCACAGGTATAGGAATTAATGGTAGATGTCATATCTCCTGCTGCAAATAACTTACAAATCCCCACAACAGCAATTTTCTCTGAAAAATAGCTTTCTTTTAAGATTTTGATGGATCCTTGTACTTCATTTCAGAATGAAAACATAGCTCTTAAATGAAGCGACATGAAAAGGAAAACATCCACTAACACTAATGTAAAGATACAAGAATATAGTTCATCTACCTCAGCTAAATGAATCTCTGTGTTTTTGCTTTCTTTTTTGTATTCCACAATTTCATTACTTGTTGAGGAAGTACTTCTGTGGTGGACAGAAGGTGTTCTGCCCTGAAAAGGTGAAGCAGCCAACCAGCACTTTTGCACCTGAGCTTATCAGAGTGCTGCTCCAGCATCCAATCACCTTTCAGAGGGGGGGTGATGTTGGAAAGAAGCACAGCAACAGTCAGTTTGGCTCTGCCTTAACAAGAAAGGTGACAGTTTAAAAGGGAGTTCTGTCTGGTAGCATGGCACAGTGGTTTAACTCTATCTCTGGGAGAGTACAAAGTACCTGGTTTTGAGGCCAGTCTCTGGTGATGAGCAACCCTGATACCATTTAGTCTGACTCTTGGAAAAACCAAGTGAACCCAAAGCCTTTATACCCGCTACCATTACTATACCTTATATCTGAGGGAAACCACTTAGGTCAAGGTTTAAAAGAGCCCAGTTCCCCAAAATCTTAAGAGGTTTCATGGGTCCCTTTGATTAATTTGAGTCTATAGTATGGAATCATCCGCAGTATATCGTCCTCTTTTATCCTGAGCTTGTAGTTATAACCTTCCTATATTTATAAATTTATAAATCTGTCCAACTCAACTGTTTTGAGACCATTTTTGAATGCTGTATTTCAAAACAACTATTTGAAATGAAATGAAGGATGCACTTCTGCTTCATTTCACATCTTCTCCCAATATCAGCTTATTTCAAATCATAAAACATCAGTCAAAGTCTTACACTAAGTCTGGCTTTGGTTGAGTATCTATAGTAACTAAATTATATTGGCAAAGGTAGGGTTGCCAGGTACCTCGTACAAGTGGGTGGGGGATGGGGGTGCACTTACCAAGAGTGGGGAGGGAAGAAGCTGGAAAGAAATGCAACATGTCTATATCACCCAGAAGTGACACTGGCACATCAAGGATGTTGGGGCGATGCTCTGGTTTGTGGGCAAAATTCTATGGTAGAATTAGCTTCTTGCCATAGAGTTTTGCCCAAACACCTGAGCGCCACCCCTGACATCACCAACATGCCTACATCATAGCTTTCTTAATGGTTAAATGGAGGGGGGTGCCCTTTCTTAGTAATAGAAATGCTGGCTGGATCCAATATTTGATTCATATTTTTATTTATTATCTTTTGTTTATAAAGGTTGTTATATTCATGTATCATAGATATGCCTGATATATCATAATAAAAGTGTAGGTCATTTCTGATAAAAAAGGAATCTTTGTCCAATGGGGAAAGGCTTCCACTGTTGGGTGAATTTACCTTCCATTGAGTGAAGACTACTCAGTGAAACCAAGTCACTGGATCTAACCCACTGATTTTTTGACAAAACATTTTAATCAGTTCTTATACATCAGCATTGCAGAATACTGCATATAAGGATATGATTGTCTCAATATTTCATTAAAATTCATTTAATAATTTCCAAAAGAAACATTACCTTGAAGGCTGGATTTAGTTAAATTCATGTTTGCCTTCCCTGATATGAAAACAGAACTCCCCACCTCTTGGCAAAAGCTTCTGCAGTTTGGAACAGAGTTGATACATGGAGGTAGTCCAGCCAGAAACAAAGAATTGAAGATGCCCTTTTCATTTCATTTTAAATACAGGTGACATTATGAGAATCCCAGAAAAATATCCTGTGTCCCTTGATACTACCCTCCTATCTGAATAATTTAAATTTTTCACAAGAACTAAACCTGTCAAAATAGGTGTGGATCATAATCTATTTACAGCATTGCTACATCTTCCCGATCTGAACCATGTTATTCCTGAAATAAAGATAAGTAAGGGAGCCAAAAAGGTTTTCATTTTGTTTTTTGATGTAGCACATTTCTTTCTAATCGCATTCAAACCACAAGTTTCATGTTCATCACTGCCTTCCAGCATACTTATACTTCTGTAGGCCTTACAGTTCTCTCTCTGAAAAAGGTTATAAACTCCTCAGAACAAGGTTTATGTTTTATTTGCTATTTTAGACAGCACGACATATAAAACTGCCATCATCAATAACCATGTATTAAAAAAACGTTGTGCAGAAAACATGATGGCGGTAGAAAACAGGCATGTAAAGTAATTCTGGAAAAAATGATAATGGTTTGAATAATCTTTCCAGGCTATTGGAAGGCACATGATATAGCAATGTTCCTAAAGCTAAGCAGATCTGGATCTGGTCAGTGCTTGGATGAGAGACCTCCTGGGAACCCCATGAACACTGCTTTGAGTTTCTTGATAGAAGAAAGGTAGGATACATATGTAATAATAAATAATTTTGACAGACTTCCAAATTTTCTCATCATCTGTCATCAGCACTGCATTAGCTTCTCATTCTGCTTGAATAACACTGACCACATCCTCTGGCCTGCAGCTCTCTAGTAGTTCTTGGTCAGTTACTCTTAGAGACAACAGCCTGACTGATGATGGAGCGCAAAAAGAAAATGGGGCTTTTAAAAGCTTGTATTTGGAGACAAAGGATAGTTTATGTCAAGATCTAGTTTCTGCCCTCTTCTGTCCCCAGATTTGTAATCTGGCTACATGGAAAACATCTGATGTCACATATTGACACTGAGAATTTGACCCTGAGGTTAAATATCTTCCAGAGCCATCAGCACTGCTTGCATCATGCAGAAACATACAGAAGTATTTCTGTCATGTCTGATGGAAATGTTGATCACAAAGCTTACCTTCTCCTCATCTGCTATGCAGATTCGATAGGATATCAACTGGACATGACCTATTACCCAGCTGCACATCTACTTTACTTGAGCCCCTGCTACTTTTTTAATGCCCTAGCATTATTAATGCTGCAAGCAATTGACATTGGACTTTAACACCTGTTTCTCAGGAAGAGAAATGTAGAGAAGAAATTGGGCTCTGGGTCACATTTTTAGGTACGGGGGGTGGGATCAAGAAGCCCTTGTAAAGAAATGTCAATACATTCTTCTATTCTAGGCTTAATAGTAGCCAAGGCTAGCTCTAGAACTCATTTTGAATTTTGGAAGTATATATAGAAATAGATACTAATACTCCAAATCTGTAATCCAGAATTCTTAGTCCTTTCCCACAAAGCCTTAATCCACTGGATAGAAAGATGAAAATTTCCATCCTTAGCATCTTTGGCATGCAGCTCTCTAGCTGGCACCATTCTGACAATGCATTTACATGAGAATCTTTCCCAGCAATCATGGTGGGAGTTGCCCTATGATGGGAAAAATATGTTTTTGGGAATGGGGCCTAAGCACAGTTTATTTTAGAATGATGCCAAGAGGTATAAAGTATATTATTGATGCCATCTATAACTATTTTTAGCACCTTCAGTGAAGATTGCCTGTGGATTAATTAGAAAAGAAAAATATGGTGCCATACATATTTTTAATGAATACAGTTCAAGACACACAATCTGTCTCCCCCTTTCCCCACATCTCTTCTGCTTTCAATTGTAACCCAAATTGCAACAGCGTACAAAACTTATGCAAAACAAATGCACATATGATGGAATGTTGGGGGCAATAGTTGGCATTCAATCAAACCCTAAAATGCCATATGCCAATTTGTTCTTTATTATTGGGCATATTTCAGCTATGTACTTTTAGCAACATTTCTTTATTCCATATTTCATTTCTAATTAAAAGAAATGCCTAAACCGATGAACAAAAAATGCCCATTCTCCACAAGGACAGTTTTGGTTATTGCTTATTCAGAAATTGCTATTCTAGTTGTATTTTGTAAAGATACCAGCTGGCTTTTCTGTCTTAGTTTTTGTCTAATATTAGTGGAGAGAGGTTAAATCACCCACAGTCTACTGCTGCTATGTAGAGTAATTCCTCTAAACCAATTGATTTCACTGGACTCACACTGGAGTAACTCTGTACAGGACTGCATTATTAACCCACCTAAGGCTAAAATTTTGAGCACGCTTTCTAAGTGGGACTTGCTCCTGCATTAAGCATGTTTCTGATTATAAGTAATTTGGCTTGACCCCATGAAAGTCCACTCCCATCACAATCCTGTTGAGCATTGCTACAAGTCAGTTATTAAAAGCAAAGAATCAAACCAGAGCCTTATAAAAATGATCTGGACTATTATTGACATCTACAATAGAACAAAATAATAATCTGAAAATGCTTGCTAAACCAGAACTGAACTGGGAGCAAAAAAACCCTAAGCAGAATATTCCTACAGCCCCAGAATGTCCCATTAAATTCTACATGGAAATTATAAAACCGGTCTGCATGTTACTGTGATAATACTGAACAGACCTGAAACAGCCTGCAAATCATACCTTCCATGTCCCTGCTGTAATGTTTAATATACCTCATCAGACAAGCCTTTCATATCATGTAATGTAGAAATGTGCAAAAAGAATACAATTTTGAGTTAGTTCTTATATCATTTAAAAAACGTTAACATCAGACTTAGCTGAGTTCTATTAGCAAATCAATCTGATAGTCATTGGTTTTCATAGGAAACACATTTCCACATATAACTCCATCCACCTAAAGTTTGTTTTAAGTAGTAAAGTTCTGACTGAAATTCATAAAGTGCAATACTAAGAACACTTCCCTGGAAGTAAGCCATATGGACTAAAATGTGACTTGATTCCAAGGAGATCTATTTAGGATTGCTCCTGTAGACTGTTCTGGCTGGGCAGGATTACCATAATCAAAATGATGATTATTCCAAGTTTAATTTTTATTTCCAAACTTTGTCTATTAGCATAGATTCCAAATGTAACAAACACAGCACATCCCTGATGTCATTCAACATCACACCAGCATTTCTTTGTTAGCTGCATACCAGGAATGTGTGCAACCCTGGTATAGAAATGTTCTACAGTATGAGGAAAAACTTTGTAAGGAGCCATATTGGAACTATGAAGACAAATGGGAAGCCTTTTCTTGCAGCCCCTATGTATAAATCAGTATAAAGACCAGCTCTAACACAATGACACCAAAAGCAGAACTTATCTGTCTTTATTTTAACCAAGTAATGTTTTAGTACAAAGTATGAGGAGGGAAGGCAGCAGACCCTGGAAGCTAACCGGGGTCAGTACTTGGATGGGAAACTGCCAAGAGACATTCTGCAGAAGAAGGCAATCACAAAATACCTCTGCTTCTCACTTGCCTTGAAAGCCCCTTGCTGGGGTTACCATAAGCTGGGCGCAACTTGACAGCACTTACGTATATATGTACAAAGAATGAGGTCTAATTAAGTGTCAATTTCCTGTCTTGAGATGAGTTGGTGTAATTAACAATTATCTTCTCAAGATAATTAACAATTATCTTCACAATATTGTGATCAGTAAAGATGCCAAACTCCAGATGGGGCCTGGAGATATCCCAGAATCACAACTGATCTCCCTGTTACAGATATCAGTTCCCATGGATAACTGCTTCAGAGGGTGAACTCAATGGCATTATATCCTACTGAGGTCCCACCCCAAACTCTGCCCTCCCCAGGCTCCACCATCCCAAATTTTCAGGGATTTCCTGGGCTGGAGTTGGCAGCCTTATTTATCAGATGCAGTTAGCATATGCCTTACCTGTGAGAACTCAACATTTGTCTTTTTAAGGGACTTGTGGTAACCCATCATCTTTATGACAATGGTAATCCTTGTCTTCATTGGATGGACCTTACATTTTTAAATGCTTTCATATGCATTTTCAGATGGACTGTCAAAGCATCATATTTCCCTTAGTTGGCTTGGAACTATCTGAAGCAGAAGACAGAAGTAGATCATTCTGGAAGAACTTTGGGGATGAGGTTTATGAGTCTGTATTAAGTTGCTTTTGTCAATAGCCATCCAAAATCATTTACCGCAATATGTTTGTTTGTACATGTTTCATTATAGGCCACACAGGGTTTTTTAGAGAAATTTTGCTTTGATGATAAAAGATAGATTATTGCACTTGGCAAGGGAAAACTGTTTACTCTGATTGAGCTTGGGAGACATCATGGCTGTTTTCAGTTGCAATCTTTACCTCAAGACATATTGGAAACTTCTGTGTCAATAAACTTTCCATTTTTATGGTATAGTCACTATTTCATATCGTATGATCATAATAAACATACCTCAGAAGATATTCAAGGTCTTACTGCATGGTAGCCTCTTGCAGCTTAAGGGTTTGGGCCTAGTTCACACATTATCAGTAAGATATGAGTGCCACTGAACAGCTGCTTCCATTTGGTTAAGTCTCTGCACTTAACACCAAGAATGTGTGTTATCACTGTGACATTAAGCTTTGACTGTGTAGAAGAAATGACTTTTCATTGGCACCCACACCAGCTGAACTGTGCTAAATTCCAAGATAAAAGGAGAACTTTAACAATCACCACCCTCCATTAGCCCACAAATCCCAAACAGTACCTTTCCCACTGCTGTTCATGGTGATTGACAGATTTCCTTTCTCTGCCCTGCTCTGGCATCATTTGGCTGCTTTGAAGGGTGGACTCAATGGCATTACACTCTGCTGAGGCCCCTCCCCTGCCCAAACCCCACCCGTTCCAGGATCCATCTCCAAAATCTCCTGGTATTTCCCAACCTAGAGCTTGCAACCCTAGTGAGATCCTATTGTTGCATTGCTATGCTTATTATGACATCATCAAAATTCCATCAGGAAGTTCACAAGAAGTTCCTTCCTTCCTGGTTGCAAGGGGAGGGTGTCACCACTTGGTCAATCACTTTTACAGCTAAACAGACAAACAGCCTTTCTAGACCACGCTCTGTTTCTGCTGAAAACCCACGTATGAAGTCAAAAGAAACTTAGCAGAATTGGCTGCTTCTCTTCATGAACCATTATCATCTTTGTTTTAAGAAAGCAAAGGTGATCTTGGGTGGCTAAAACCAAGGGTGTACTGGCCAATCAACTTACAGGAAAAGTTCCTGGTGGGCCACTTGGAGAGCTGCTGATGACTATGAATAGGCAAAGAGAGTAATTCTGTCAGCACCACAAGGGCTGCTTGGATTAAATTGTTCAGTGGAAACAATTATTTGTGATAGGTCACTCGTTGCCACTGGATGGCAGTGGGACAGGAGGCAGCAATGAATGACCTTTTGTCTATCAGGTGCTACTATCTGAACTGAGTGGCCCCAGCAGTGCTGGCTTGTAGCATTGTTGGGGCCCCTTATCTTGGCTTGCTTCAGGGCCATTTCAGCTTTCCAGTCCCTTCCTGGCTAAGATTATATGCCATGTTGATGAACTTCCCTTACAATTTCAGGCATCTTCATCTCAGCACATGTACTTTTATATAGCTGTGATGCACATTTGAAGGGGCATCTTATTCATATACACTTCTTTGGAGAGTGAAGTGTAATCCCTACTGAATATTTTGGAATGAAAGAGTCAAGATGTTTTTGTTGTGAAAGATGAAAATGTGTACATTCAGGCAGACAATGTGCATGATTCCATGGATCTGCTATTGTGTTCATATATTGCAATGAGTGAGTCTGTGTGTGTTGCCAACATCGTTTAATACATGAGGTTTCCATTTCTGTTGCCTTCAGTGTTTTTTGGAATCAACTGAAGCTGAAACATCCTGGAAGAAAAGTTCAGTTTTTGCACCCCCTGGTTTCAATTATTTTTAAATATGACGCACAAACACCGCTTTTAAAGATATGCGACTGAAGCACCATATAAGGACCGTTTGATTTTTTGAAATACATGTGGTTGAAATCTGAGACCTGCTGGCTGCCAAGTTCCACTATTTGTAAGAGAGTATTGGCACAAGAAAATAAGCCATTGTTCGGAGTATAATTTTGAGATGGACTATCATACATAAGGGAAAATATATATTCTCATACTTGAGCTCATGGTTATTGGACAATCCAATAATCCTTCATTAAGCACTTTATAGGATGAAATAAACATACTAGTGCTGTTTCTTCAAGCTCTCAGAGGTAATTTCTTGGTGTAAACTACACCAAACCATACTAAGTCCTCAAAAGACTAAAAATTACTGCGACGTCATAAAGAGGTCAATATGTCTGTCATTTGAAAACTGTTTGTTAAGTGTGCTATATGGTATTGACATTAACCCTTCATGCAGCTGTGAACACAATGGATGATTTGTTGATAAAATAAATGCAAATTTATTGTATTAATCAGATCCAGCCCCTGAGAAATACCTGGGAATTACGTGATATAGCAAAGGATCAAGTGAGCTAATCTGAGGCACAGGTAAGGCTTGTTATGACACGGAGAGATAGATTAGCAAACTAAACCCATTTCTTGCTCATGTTAAAAGTGCAGGCTTAACCTACACATCAAGGCTCATCACAAGGCCCCATTAGATATGAAGTAGATAGTTTTGTATCAATGGTAGCAGAAAAGCCAAATCCTTTCCTGATATCCCAGAGGTCCCAGGATCCACTCTGAGCTCAGATCCTGACCCTCACATGGAATTCTGTTATGGTCCATTCCACTCACACACTGGGAATTCTAAAGTGTTTCTTGTGAAAAGGGGATACAGAACCCCCCTAACTACAGTTCCTATGCCACAAGGAAGGATCTCTAGGGTGCAAGTATGACTTCTCCAGTGCCAGCATAAATTGGCTTGTCACTTTCCAGTATAAATTCCAGAGAATTAGGTCATGATCAGCTCATGGTTGCACCCTTTTGTTTTACCAGGTGTTTTTAGAGTTGCAATCTGCCTCTGTTTTGTGCTTTCCTCTCCCAATGGAGGCACAAGTGACATAGACTGTAGAAAAGTGTATAAACAAGAGTTTCATTCCATGAGGACTTTGTGCCATGTTCAAAAATACCTATGTGCTTATTGGGAAACTATGTGAAACTTTAAGTAGCTCCAGCTTCTCATTGGTTAAGAACTGCAATAGCTAATTTTCATTACCTCAATGTTATGTTTGCTTGAAGCGACATTTCTAAGATTGCATCACTGTGTAAACACTATATTCTTCTCTTTCTCATCTTTTCCTTGGATAAACTTTTGCTCCAAAACAGCAGCCAAGCTTCTCTTTAATGTCATGAATAACATTGCCCGTATTACGTGCCATATCACACTAGGAATAACTCAGAGCTATAGTGTCAACATGTACAGACAGTGTGGACAGAGCTCTCTCCATATAAATCATTAGAAACATTGTTTGTTCTGAAAAGAAACAACCAAATTAATAGCGATGCCTGTCATCTGGTTTCAAGTCTTTGCTGTGTCAGTACACAGAAGTAACCTCAATTAAAATGTTTATTCTTGAAGGAAAAGAATCTTTAGCATATGGTGCATACATTGGGGGAAAATGTTATCAGTAAAAGTTTTTGACATAGGGTTGATTTAAAATATGTTAACCAAAAACTGGGCGGGGGGAGTCTAATACGTTATTGAAATCTCTGTGGAATCAACATTTTTCTAGGATTTTTTTCTCTTCAGTAAATTTGATTTAATATTTATTTATTTATTTTATTTGCTCGATTTTTATCCCACCCTCCTGCCTAAGCGGCTCAGGGCAGCTTACCACATCAATAAAACAAAAATACATAAACACACACACAATTCATGTAAAACAGTTTAATACAATAAATATAAATAAACGGCTCAATATATATTATATCTAAACTTCTACAATGTGATAATTTAGCGGGTCGGCATGGCTCAACTGGCATGATATGCCCTGCGGAAAAGCTCCATCTTCACGGCCCTGCGAAATTGCTGGAGATCTCATTCACAAGGGAGCTCATTCCAAAATGCTGGTGCAGCCAAGGAAAATGCCCTGGACCTAGTTGTTGTCAGCCTGGCCTCTTGAGGGCCAGGAAGGGTCAGGTGGTGTTGTGTCCCAGATCGCTGTGCTCTCTGGGGGACATGTGGGGAAAGGCGATCCCTCAGGTAGACAGGTGCCTGATCATATAGGGCTTTAAAGGTCAAAACCAGCACGTTGAAGTGGATCCAGAATGCTATTTGCAGCCAGTGCAGCGACTTTAGCACAGACTGGATGTGCTCCTGCATAGGGAGACCCATCAGCAGCCTGGCCACCGCATTTTGCACCAGCTGCAGCTTCCAGAGTTGCCCCAAGGGCAGCCCCATATAGAGAGCATTACAGTAGTCCAACCTCGAGGTGACCATAGCATGGATCACTGATGCCAGATTTTTGTGTTCGAGGAAGGGAACCAACTGCCTGATCAGCCGAAGATGGTAAAAGGCTGCCTTGGTGGTGGCTGCTACCTGGGACTCTATTGTTAAGGAGGCATCCAGGAACACTCCCAAACTCTGGACCTTCGGCACTGGCACCAACGGTGCCCCATCGAAGGCTGGTAATGGGATCCCTAGCCCTGAGCTGCTCCAATTCAGGCACAGGACCTCCGTCTTCATTGGATTCAGTTTCAATCAACTCAGTCTCAGCCATCCCGCCACGTTCTGAAGCGCCCAGTCCAGGTCTTCCGGGGTAGAGCCTGACTGACTGCCCAACAACAGATAGAGCTGGGTGTCATCTGCATATTGGTGACAACCCAGCCTATGCCTCTGGGCAATCTGGGCAAGGGGGCGCATACATGGCCAGCTCGCCCGCTAGGTGAACTAAGCGCTCGCCTAAGGGCGCGCCGGCCTCAGGGGTGCCAAATGATGCTCCGCTTCCCCCGAAAATCCCCACCACCACCCTAACCGGGCGCCTGCCGCTGCCACCTCCAAAGCGCCCTGCAGCTTGCCTGCCCTCCTCCCTTGGGGGGGAAGAGACGGGGCGGCATGGTGGCACTGTGGTGGCCAGCGGGATCTCCCCGCTGCTGCTGCTGCCTAAAAGTGCCCGGCTAGGGCACAAGTCACCCTCCCCCTCCTCCCTGGGGGGGGGAGGTGGCGGCTGGCAGCAGGATCTCCCCGCTGCTGCCACTGCTGCCTAAAAGTGCCTGGCTGGGGCGCAAGTGGGTGCCTTCAGGACAGCTGCTCCCCAAGAGCCACCCTTTGTCCCCGACCCTGGAGAAAGGAGACAAGCCATTGTAAGACAAGCTCCTGAATCCCCACATCGGTGAGGTGGTGGGTGAGCAACAGCAGCACCACCGTCCTGTCCCGATCTATATGCTTCCAGAGGTCATCCGTGAGGGTGACCAGTGCTGTCTCTGTTTCATGACCCGGGTGGAAGCCACACTGGTAGGGATCAAGTGTGGAAGTGTCATCCAGAAAGCTCTACAACTGTATTGTCACCACCCTCTCTATTAATTTGCCCAAATAGGGCAAATTGAAGACCGGCCGATAGTTAGCCGATTCAGTCGGATCCAGGGATAGTTTTTTCAAGAGAGGGCGGACCATCGCTTCCTTGAGAGCCCCCGGGAACAGTCCCTCAGAGAGGGACTTGTTGATAATATCCCTGAGGGCTCCTCAAAACCCTTTGTGGCCAGCTTTAATTAGCCACGAGGGGCACAGATCAAGGCTGCGTGTGGTTGGACGTACCGGTGAGATCAATCTGTCAACTTCCTCAAGGCTGAATTGATCGAAATAATCCAGAATGGGACCAGAAGACATGCATGGAGCCTCGAGTTCACTCACTGTCTCAAGTGTGGCCGGTAGGTCATGGAGGAGCAACAGGACTTTATCTGCAAAATAGCTCACAAAAGCCTCACAGCCTATGTCCAATTCCCTAACATTTTGCCTGCCCTGTGGCAGAGCTGTCAAAGACCGAATTGTTCTATACAATTGAGCTGGGCGTGAACTTGCAGATGCAATTATGGCTGCGTAGAACTCCCTCTTTGCAGCCTTGACTGCTATCTCATAGGACCTCATAAACGTCCTATAGGATGCTCTTGTAGCCTTGTCACAAGCACGCCACCACTGTCTCTCTAGCCATCTGAGCCTGTGCTTCATCAGCCTCAGCTCCTGGGTATACCAAGGAGCCAGCCAGAGCGAGGGCGCAGAGGGTGTCTGGGAGCAATCTCGTCAATGGCAACCGAGAGTCAGTCATGCCAGTCCTTGAACAATTCATCCAACGAGCTGCCAGGGGGAGTGGATCCCAAAGAGCTGACAGAATTTTACTGACGGTTTTCTTTCTTTTGTCCTCTTGTAGATCAGTCAATCAATATTAATAGAGCAGCTATAGGAATACAGAGAGAGAGAGGGTGTCAGTCTTCTATTAGGTAAAGGTAAAAGTTTCCCTTGTTCAAAAGCCAGTCGAATCTGACTCTAGGGGGTGGTACTCATCTCCATTTCCAAACCAAAGAGCCAGTGCTGTCCTAAGATGTTTCTGTTGTCATGTGGCCAGCATGTGTAAATGCCAAGGTGCATGGAACAGTGCTACCTTCCCACCGAAGCGGTACCTTTTAATCTACTTGCAATTTCTTGCTTTTGAATTCCTAGGTTGGAAGGAACTGGGGCCTGAAATGCGAGCTCACTCTGTCATACGGCCCTAAGCTCTTGAACTGCCAAACTACAGACCATCCAGCAGATTCACCTACGTTGGGCCGATCATCAGGGCACCAAACTGTGCCCAGCCACCCTGCCCCCCTCAAAAGCCCTGCATTGTCCTGACCCAAGACACCGCCACCACCTTTCTCTCTCCCACAACAACCCTCTGTCCTTCTGCCAGGCTGAGTAGGTGGGGATCCATCCTCTGCATGTGCTCAGAGGTGCCCTGCTGGCTCTCTTTGTCACGCCCCTGCCTCCTCTCTCCTGTCCAGCATGCCCCTTCCCCATTACAATCAATGAACACACATCTTTTAAGGGTTCCCCCCGTGGCTGACCATGGAGCTCAGCTGACTTCCTGGAAAGTGCTCGGGGGACAGGAGGACCATCGCAGGGGCACGGGCACAGGGAGTCCTCGGCTCCCCCGGAAGATGTCCCCTTTCACGGAGTTTTCAGTTTCCTTCTCGTTTTTGCTCCGGAAGTCTCTTTTAGACCATTTATTTGCTGAGTCTGGGGAGGGGGAAAGAGGGAGGGGATAATGTGCAGGTGGCAATGTTCCTCCCCAATGCCTTGAATGCACCTCCCCACCTCCCAAGGTTCTGGCCCGCGATAACTGCCAAGCACTGGTGCTGAATTAGAATCTGTAAACTGTTGGCCGAAATGCTTATCTACGCATTGATCGGTTCACAGTTATATTGAGTTCTGGTCTATGTATACAGAGAAAGCAACTTCGCCCCAAAGAATCTGTTTCCCAAAGAGAACACGTGACAAGTTTTCTTTAGTAAAATCAGTTATTCTCTTTACTGAATAATATCTTTTGATTCACAGGCAAACAAAACAGATGCATACACATATACACACAAGTTCCTTTAGATACAATAGAAATTGAAAACAATATGGGGTTTTAAACTAGAAGTTATTCAGGAGAGGGAAATCACATGATACTTATCTGATTCCTGAAGCTCGACCTTTACAGTGAAGAATACAAGAGTTGATTCTAACTAAGGATACTCTTACTGTACACTGTTGGAACCTGCCAACACGTGTGAGGATTAGATGACTTGCTAGCGAGGTAGGTGTACACCAAGGAAAGAAGCCCAAGACCCCAGAACAAAGGTTGAACCTTGTTTTTATCAGCTATTTTGGGGGGCTGGCATTAGGGTCGTTCAGTCCGTCCCATCCCTATATCATTGGCTATAGGATGTGGGGTACTCTCCTACTAAGGTGGGGCAATATTGGAAATCTACACCTTTCACTAAAGGGGACATTTGGTCCAAGGTGTGAAGATGGGTTGTCATGGAAACCTTAGAAGCGCAGATGACTCTAGCTTGGTCCAAGCCATCAACAGGAAACAGTCTTAACACTTGTAAAAACCAAGCATCCTGTGGGTTATGTGTGGAATTCAAATTCCTCGATGGTAGACAGGTTGTTGTTTATATCATCCTTCTGTCAGACCATAATGGAGATGCTTTTCTTGTTCCCAGTGCATGACGGGTAGGTGTAAGTGCATATGTGTGTGTGTGTGACTTCATTAGCATGAAAGTGCAGATGGTAGGGCAACTTCCTAGCGCAGGTGGTCACATCAAACAAAGCACACAGTTCTCCCAGACCAAAGACACTTGCAAGCACCATTCAGGTGTGTGTGCAGGTCAGAAAACAACAAATAAAAGCATTTTAAAAGTACATCTCCTAACAAAACTGCATTCCCCTTTGAGAACACTGAACACTGGCAAGAAGAACTTGAGGGAAGCTACTTCGGTGGTGAGTCACACGTGCTCCTCTCTCTCTCTCTCTCTCTCTCTCTCTCTCTCTCTCTCTCTCTCTCTCTCTCTCTCTCTCTCTCTCTCTCTGGCCTGGCTGGGAGCCTTCCACCCACTGGAAGTCCTAAAGGTGAGCTGTGAAGAATCAGGGTCCTCCTCAGTCTCTGTGCCAGGTGCCAGGCTGGCTGGGCAGCTCAGGATGCGCTCCTCTGAAACCCACTGAATCTGGCAGGACTGGCTGCAGAGCAGAAGTGCCTGGAGTTGTGCTTCAAGCCAGATCCTGCGCACCTCGACCCTGAACCCTGTTGGAGGGGACCTGGCTACTCCCCGGGAGCCACGTCACCTAGGGCCACCCCTCAAAGGCCACAAAGTGCCCTCCACCCCACACACCTAGGGCCACCACCTGTCTGGGGCTCCACCCCCGCATCTAAACCAAAGAGGGGGGGAGGCAGGTGTTCCTTTAAATCAAATTGGGCCACATTTGCTGGCGAGACTCCCAGGGCAGATTCCAGAAGTGAATGTTGTGTTTGATGCTCCCGATTCCATGGGAAATATCTCGAGTCTGTTCAGAAAGCCCAGGGGGAGAAATCCCCGGTTAGCAGAAAAGACCAGACACCCCCCCGGGTGCATCTCGAGAGGGACAGGGCTGCCCCTTCAGGACCCTCCCCTGAAACCCAAGGCCAGGGGCGGGCTGACCGAAGCTTGAGAAGTGAGGCGATCAGCACCTTCTCTCCTGCAACACCTGGGGGGCACCACAAGGCAGCTTCTCCAGGGGGGTGCCACAAGCTAGCCTTGCCTAGTTTGGGAAAAAAGCCCTCAGGCTGGCCCTGCCTTCTGGTCTGCAACTCAACATCTGGACCTCTAAGTCACCACTGCCTCCTACACAATCATCTATTAAGATATATTAAAAAAGCAAATATGTGTCACTATATCAGCACTGTACCTCAGTAGACTCTGGCAGCTGTACAGAAACTGGCAACTCTATCTGAGGTTTCAGATACAAGGTCGTCAAGAAGAAAAGAGGTATACCATTCCTCTGATCTTCCTGGGATTTTTTTTGAGGATAGATGCAATAAATATATATCTAAGGTCACTATAGAAGGGGCAATGCAGCAGCACATGCTCAGCCTTAGATCAGGTATGCATATGTTATTCATGGGAAAGTAAGACCAAGGCTGGATATGAAGTAAAAATTGTGATTATTTAATTGCATATAAATGCTGTGACTAACAGACATTCCTAGGCTTCCTAATGTTTATGAGGTGTCTGTGGTCATGCTCTGCCACAAGTTGCACTAGTTACATCAGTGTGTGCTGTGGGGTGGAGCAGTGTTCTAGAAAGCAGTAAGCTTCAATAATGTAATTTCACCAGAAAGAAATATGAGAGAATTCCATAAGGGAAGCATTAGTATACATAAAAGTATCTACATGTGCCCAAGATAAATCATTATATTGCAAAAAGCCATCTTGTAAGAAAACATATTAAATACAGAAAGCATAAATCAGTTAGGAGAAATTTCTCAGATGCATGTTGCTGTTACATTTTCATTCCTTTGGATTAAAAAAAAATATTTATCTACCATTCCAAGTCCTGCTACAATATGGTGAATTTTGGTTCTCATTCCAGCAGCAGTTTCTCTTCAATATACAAGGTATTGACTAGCTAAAAAAATACCACTGGAAGACAAAAAGATGCAGTTACATCAGTCACTAGGCAGCTGAATACAGTAGACGAAATCAAGTCAACCAGTATGAAAATCCTGCAAAAGAAAGTAGCTGCTGATTGTACCTGCCATTCCCAAAGGCGGGGAAAGTGTGAATTAGGCTCATTTTGGTAAATAGGCTGTTTAATTTACCATGAAAATGACTGGGTTATCACTCTATGTTATACATGCCATTACTTTATACACATTCCCTTGTGTAACTTGTAGAAATGTATACCATGTGTACCCCAAACAACATCTAAATGTTACAACAAAAATAAATATAGTCAGCAGTTTTCAGAGTCTCTTGAGCCAAGCACTTCTTGTTACCCAGGATGAAAAGTGATTGGTTTTGTAGCTCCATAGCTTTCTGCCCATGTGGTTTGGGGACTTTGGTTCAACTCCCTTATTAGAAACAGAAGATTGGACAAATATGAGTTTTGTGAAATTGTTCTGTTTACTTGAAATGGGCAGGGGAGAAACAATCAAGAAAAAACATTTGACTCCATGCACATATATTTCATAATTTTCACCCAGACAAATTGTCGTATCTTGCAGAATATTTAAAACAGTCAGTTTTGGATATCTTATATTAGAATGTAACATTAGATACAAGTTCTGTCTTCACCATGTTTCATGATGGATGTCCTTTATAATAGGTTCTGCAATATACACCACATAAGTGTCCTGGGCCTTGCATACTTTAGAAACAACATGCTCCCCAAGAGTTCTCTTACCATATCTATGCTGGAGCTCCCTTGAACATCAATAAGGAACAATGAGGTTATGTTGATGCTTTCCAATTCCCTCCTTCTAGAGGGTTGCCAGCTTCAGCTTATACATTAGCCAGAACAACTCTGTATTTTGGGCAATCATTCATTGACTCAGAGCAAGGCTGAGTTCAGACTGGCAGTTTGCCCGCTATAGCCACATTTCAGCCACATTTTACAAGTGGATTAAAGGGGGAGTTCACACAGGCACATCTGCCTGGCATTCCCCACCCGTAGTCAACCCGTGCTGTTCCGCTTCACTCCCTTGTTTAAAAGATACCTGGTAAAAGCGGTAGCAAATCCATGAGAGCCCATTTATCCCGCTTCGTTCTGCTTCCGGAAAGTGTGAACGCCAACCCGAAAAGCTGGGAGCAACCCACATTGCACATAAGGCAGGACTGATATGATTGGCTGTGCTCCACTCTACCGCTCAATGTGGTGCCGGTGCAACAGGATCTTCCCCAAATTGGCCAGTTGCACTTATGCGCATGAGCACATGAGCGCTCATGCACACATGTGCACATAGCCAAATCACCAGGAAAAAGCCATTTACAACCACGCCTCTGGGCCAGCAGTCTGAACACTCCCACACACCTCCTCCCGGTATGCTCCCGCATCAGTCGGCGCAGTGTGACTGGGAAAACCCGGAACAATTTGTTCCAGGGCCTTTTTGCCACAACTGGCTCCCACTGCAAACTGCCAGTCTGAACTCAGCCTAAGTATGTGTGATCTAAGTTTTGCATATACTTTAATATATTTAGCATTTGTAATAAACACTATTATACATTGTTGCCTACTCCAAGCCATTGAAAGCAATTGAAATCAGAGTCCTAAATAAATGTATTATGAATGAAGAGGCAAACACTGAAAAGCACAGTAAAGTGTTTCCATGTTTATGATTTAATCATGCTGGTCTTAACAAAATTGATTTATGATTATAAATTCCTGGGTGGGGACCTGTGTCTAAATAAGGTGGAGACAACATCCTAGATATAGACAAGTCAAGAAAAAATGCAACTGGAACAAAATCAGCAATTCAACATGATGTGCAGCGACCCTTAAGAGAATGGAACAATGGAGCAATAATTCCCTTTTTCACCCATAATTAAACCATCACCATTAAACCTATATAGCTCTGTGTTGCAGTTTAAACCAGGACCCGATGTGTTCAATTGTTCTGGCTTTTCCTATCACGTTCCTAAATGCATACATTTTCCATCTCCCTATTCTCAAATGTATTCCAGCTGCTGAAGGCCTATAAGACTCTCAATACATGTGCTATAGAAACAGGAGATCATAAAATGAGTTAGTCTAGATCATGGATTGCAAAACCAAGCACAACCAGCCAGTATTGTTAACAAGGAGTTTGGGATTTCTTATTGAAATTAGTAAAAATAAATAACTAAAAATATCTGTCCTCATTCAAGAACTAGAAAAGTTGGTTTTATACCTCACTCTTCACTACCCAAAGAAGTCTCAGGGGGTAGTCACATGCACGAGATAAAGTGGGGGGAAGTGAGGCTATTTCCTCTGGAGGAATTTGACCCACAGTTGCGCAATCACACAGTCCTTGGGAGCTGCAGGCACAGCCCACCACTGCAAGATCAGATGTAACTGCAGGTGAGTTGGGGTTGTTGGGGATTTTTTTTTTTTTTGCTGTTTGTTTCCAGTGCTCTTAAACAAGGAATCAATGAATTGCATCTCCACACTGAGGGCTCCCTATGGGGTTTGCAATGATGTGCATACTGAGAAGGGGGGAAAAACAATGGCACAGAATCGGGACAGCCTGATCAGACCATCCCAACACCATGAGAGCACACTGGAGCGATCAGACAGGGGAAACGTCATCCATGGCCTGTCACAACCTGTTTACTACTAGATTTTCCCTGGTGTCTTTTTACGCCACTCCTGTGGCAGAGCAAAATGGGTTGCCGACGGGTGCGGGGCACTTCCCAGATGTTTGTGTCTGATCGCACCCTTTAAATCCACCTGGCATTCATGCCTATGGTGGGGTCTAATTGTGTGTGTGATCACACCGTCTGAGTGGCCTACTATCGCCTTCTCTTCCTCTCCCCACGACAGCACCCTGTGAGGTAGATGGGGCTCAGAGAGTTCAGAGAGAACTGTGACTGACCCAAGGTCACCCAGCTGGCTTCATGTGGAGGAGTGAGGAAACAAACCCAGTTCTCCAGATTAGAGCCTAACACTCTTAACCACTAAACCAAGCTGGCTCCCTCATTGATAGATGAACTGAGAAGCAAAATGGCCATAAGTATCCTTCCCTATATACTTGAAAAGTAAGATGCTTATTTCCCCCTCTTTTTGTATTTAAAATGTCTAGTAACAGACTGCCTGTTTTTTTCATGAGCTTTCTCCCCCATTGCTTCCCAGAGCCTCAGTATAAAATACATTTGCATCATACAAACACGGGAACAGTCATAGAATGTTTTCTCACAGCTGGTGATTAAAGAACAAGAAACAGAAGGTAGACAAAAATGAACAGCTCTGTTGTTGGGAGCAAAGGTACTTATTATCATAGCTATGCACCAAGACAGTTGTCATTGTTTGGAATGTGAAGACATTTAGCCTTATATAGAGCAAACCTGATAGACCATTAGGCTGAAGTGATCAAAATCTACTGGTGGTCCCCAGTCCAAAGAGTGTCTGTCTGTCCTCGACCAGGGCCAGGGCTTTTTCTCTACCAGGGGAGATCAGGGCCCTGTGGGATTTAGTACAATTCTGCAGGGCCTGCAAAACAGTTGTTCCACCAGGCATATGGTTGAGGGTGTACAGGGGCCCTAGCTGGTAACAAGTTTGGCCTCCCACTCTTCTTCCTTTTCTTCTCCCCTTGTGTCCCTCCCCTCCATTCCCCTTGCAGTTGTCTGAAAATTGCCCCTCCATATGCCATCTGGCATTTATTGTAATAGTTTGCTGTTTTAGAAGTTTTTAAAATAGTACTTTATGGTTTGATGTTACCCTCTCTGAGCTGGCTTCGAGGAGAGAGGGCTCTAAATAAATAAATACATCAATGTATACATTTATTGAGTTTGTATCCTGCTCTTCCTCCAAAGGACATCAGGGCATTTTATACTAGGATTTCCATTTCCCCCCTCAAAAATCTTGTTGAGAGGCAGTAATTTATCCACAATTATCATATTAGCATTGCTCCTGCTCCCCACTGAGCAGCTGAGCCCCACTGCAAGTGAGTGATCAACACCAGTCTACTTGGGCTCAAATAATTTTGTTGGCTCCTCATGCATTCAAAACATCATTAACTTACAATGAACGACAGAGTTCATCTTTAGTGATAAGAGTCCATTTGTATGTTTTTGGTGAAAAGAGATGATCCTGTGCTTCTCATTGCCACTAATGATTTTCAAACAAAGGGACAGAAGAGGCTAATAAAGGAGTTTGGTGGGCTTGCTAGCTACCAGAAGGGAGAAGAAGAAAAAGAGAGAGAAGAGATTGGATTTATACCCCACTCTTCACTACCCAAAGGTGTCTCAGAGCAGCTTACAAACTCCCTTCCCTTCCCCTCCCCACAACAGACACCCTGTGAGGTAGGTGGGGCTGAGAAAGCTCTTGACAGAAACTGCTCTTTTTTCAAGAACAGCTCTTATCAGAGCTACAGCTTGCCCAAGGTCATCCAGCCATGTGCAAGTGGAGGAGTGGGGAATCAAACCCGGTTCCCCAAGATTAGAGTCTGTGCGCTTAACCACTATACCAAACTGGTTCTCAGTTATATAAGGAACCTATATAAGGAAGGCTATCTCAGAACATCTGACCTAAGGGGTTAATAAACTACGATTCCTACCATTCATTCCTTTAAAGGTAAAGGACTTATTTTCCTGAACTGATACAAACTGCTGACTATGTCTTATTATATACCCTGCTGGAGCACCACAAGCATCATGTTTAAGCAGAGGTTTAAGTCCAAAGTCTTCCTGGCACGAGTCCATTGTCTGTACCATACATTATTAACAAAATCCAACAGCACCACCATGGAACATAGAAAAACATAGACCCCTCCCAGGGGTTTCCGGGTTTTGGCTCAACAATGGCGGTCGCTCTCCCCTTCGCTCAGGGGAGCAACACGCACACCAGCAGCAATAGAGGGAAGCAGCTGATGCGGTTTCCCCACGGAGTCCTAGGGAAGGACTCCTAGCCATAGGGCTTTTGAGGGGTAGCCTCTTCGATGGCATAATGCCGGAGAATTGAGGTGCCCCTCCACCCTGATGGTCCTGCAGCTGTGTGGCGTTCGGGCACTAGCTGAGCTGACCGGACAAGCGCTGGAGATCGAGTGGAATGGCGAGAATATAAACGAGGTCAAATAAGGCCAACAATGAGTGTGAGTTAGACACAAGCGAACTTTGAAATAACCGGAGAATCCCCTATCCCCCCCCACCTCTAAGCCGAGAGAGAGGAGGGACACCTCCTACCTGCATGACAGACAAGCAAAAAAGAAGGGGGGGAAGGGAGAAAACAAATGATTGACTGTTTTGGGAGACTTACCAGAGCGGATTTAACTCGGAAGCGATTTTCAAAGGTTGTGAAATAGTGGGTGGCTTATGTAAACAATCCGCGAAGATGGTGGGCATGGGGAAGAAAGGACTGAAACCTAAACCAGCAGGCGGACAAAGTCCAAGGCCAAAAGAGGGACTAGATGTCATGAAATTCTTAGTGGATACGCTCAAGCCCATGATGGAACAACTCGCTGGTATTAACCAGCAGTTGATCACACTCAACCAAAACCTTGCAACACAGCAGCTCCAGCTGGCAGAAACAGTTAAAAAGATGGAGCAAACAGAGGAAGTAGTGAAACAGATGTACTCCACAAGTAAGAGCATGAAGAAAAAGATGGGAGAATTAACGAATAAGCAGAATTGCCAAGAAAACCGATTACTGCTACTACAAATGGCAAAAGCAAATATGGTCCTCAGATTCCAGGGGGTTCCTGAATCACTGAATGAGGATCTGAAGAAATTACTTAGTGAAATTATTGCACCAATGACAGGCTTGAAAGTGGAAGAAATCATGCACAACATGGAAGCAGCGTATAGGGTGTATTCTAATTACACACAAAAAAATAGCCTTCCCGGGGAGATAATGGTCAGATTCTCAAGAAGACAAACCAGAGATGTAATTTTAAAAGCAGCATCAGCAACTCCACTGAAATTGGGGAACTCAACTATCAAAACTCTAAAAGACATTCCATTTGAAATACGTCAAAAAAGAACAAGTTTTCTTTTTCTTCAAACCAACCAAATTCCATATAAATGGGTGATGCCAGAAGGGGTCATCTTTAAAATCAACGATAAAAGAGAAAAGATTGACTCTGTCTTCAAAGCTAAAGAGTTCCTGAAACACCACCTGGGATCTAAAGAAGAAGGAGAAACCGGGTCGAGTGGCTCTACTCTCTCGGAGATGGACAAAGACCTGACCACAGAAGAGGGTGCTGCTGCCATCAAATCAACTTATGACTTCAGAGATAGAAAGCCTAGGTAAAGGCAGAAGGACTCTGAAAATTGCCTTTATGAAGTGAGCTGTTGGGGATGCTCTGGAATCCTCCTAACAAGTAACAAACTAATTCATTAGGTGAGATAGAACTTACAGTATGCATTGTTTTACTAACACTTAAATACTAACAGTTAGTTTAACTGGGATATGATCTCCTCCTCTTGGGTTTTTAGTATAGTGTGGGTATATTTTCTTTCTCCCTAGATGTAGTTCCCCCTCTCTTTTTTTCTTTGTAGTTCTAGTTGTATAGTAAAAAAGCAATAAAAAATCCCCTTCGGGGGGCCAAAAAAAACCAAAAACAAAACACAGACCCCTTATAGTAAAAGTATGGCAGTATCTACCCTTAGAATCCTGGTCTTTTAGTTAATGATGGGTAAGATTGGGCATCTGAACTCTCTCTCTCTCTCTCCTTCTCTCTTGCTTAATATCCAGATCTCCATAAATGAGCCCTGGCACACTCCCACTGAAACCTGCAGTGGCCTAGAGGTCTTGAAACTTATCATGCTCATGTTATATGGTTCATACTACAGATGGGCACAGACTGGCTCATGGACCAAATTTTGCCACAGAACAGGGCCTGGTTCGTGGTCCATGAGCCCAGTGCATGCAATCACATCTCTCATAGACCACCAATGGACCGCCATGTTTTCCATGGATGTTCATGTGGTCTGTAGGAGTGGTCCATGAGCTAGACATGATAGTGCTGAGGATTGCCAAGGCAATGAGGGGTTGCCTTCTCTTCACTCTCTGGGGTGTGCCGCCATGGTGGTGTGACTCAGCAAATGAAGGGAAGGCATTTAAAATGCCTTCCCTTCACTTGCTGAGGCATGCCACTGTGGTGATGACATGCACACCAATCAGCAAGTGAAGGGAGGGCATTTAAATGAGGTGTTTCACAGTGGTGGCATGGACATGACTCAGAAAGTGAAGGGAGGACATTTAAAATGCCTTCCCTTCACTCACTGAGGTGTGCCACCATAGCAGTGCAATTCAGCGAGTAAAGGAAGGGCCCTTCACAAACCTAATGAACCACGACCCAGTCCATTAAATGGGAAAGTCTGTGGAGGTTTGTGGTTCATAATCCCCATGAACAACAAACCTCCACGGACCTCCTTTTTTTTGGTCCATGCTCACCCATAGTTCACACTAACCCTGTGTCACACCCCTGCACTCCCGTTGGAGGTGGCCCACTTGTGGCCGTCTTGTGTACTATGTGTGGGCTATCGCAGGGGTCTCAGTCATGCAATTTCCACTGGCTCGTGGGGTGCGTAGGGCCGAGGGAGGCTCTGAAGTCGAAGAGGGAGAGGTGGCTTCAGAAGATGGGACACCCTGGTCCCCCAGACCTTTAGATGATTCTGTGGAGTAAATGAAGGCCGTGGATAGAACCTCATCTGTACCAGGACAGGCAACACAAGCTTGGTTGCTCATACACATGAACACATGGAGCTACCTTAGTCAGATCATTGGTCTATCAAAGGCAGTCTTGTCTATTCAGACTGGCAGTGGCTCTCCAGGGTCTCAGGCAGAGGTCTTTCATATCACCTTCTGCCAGGTCCTTTAATTAGAGATGCCAGGGATTGAACCTGGGACCTTTTGCATGCCAAACAAATGCTCCACCACTCAGCCATGACCCTTCCCCTTAGGTTCCACTGTGCTTTTCATCACATTACATTAAGAGTGCAATAGATCCTAGAGATCTTCAAGCATCCTGTGCCTGATTTAAAAAAAAACTTGCAACTCTATCCAGGACTTTCCTTTTCTACTATTCCCTATTTACCAGAGTCAGAAGGGAGGAGAGAAATGAGCAGGCTGCAGAGAAGCCTTGGATATCCCTGTTCATGTGAAAGATATTCAAGAGCCTCTTGAGCATCAAGGGAACAATATTTGGACATTCTCTTAACTGCTTCATTTAATGGATCATCAGGCACTCCTTTCAGTTACTATAGACTTATGCAGCTACTCTTCTGGACTAGTTGATCAGATAAATGGGAATATCTACAATGCATTTTCCTGTTTTCATCCAGATAAATCAACCGTCCCTGGAGAGCTCAATATCAATGTAAAATGTTGTCTTAAACATAACAGCTTTCAGCTATGCTTCAGATAACAGCTCATTTCTTGACTCTGGTTCTTACAGGTTATGGGAGAACCTGCCCCCTCATCTTCTGAGTACCTCCAGATATAAGTGATGAGGGCTGCATAGCAAAGAACAAGATACATTACATGCAGCTGTAGACATGGCAGCTTTACTGCCCATCACATGCTAGGGTTGTTGTTGTTTTTCTTCATTAGGATCTGTTTGATGCTAGTAGATACCAGTAAGCATGTTATTTCAATACGAGTTCCTTCATGCTAACACATTCCTAACATTCTACAAGCCCATGCCCCCTCCCCTTTTTTACTCCTTTCCTCCTAATTAAGACTCTTTGCACTTTTTGTAACATGACATGTTGCTGACTTATGAACAGTTCAAAACAGATGCTTGCTATGAAAATAGCTGGGATTAAAAACATGCTCCTTGCTAAATCCTAGATGGTGTGCTTCTAGGAAGCCAGTTTATATGGTTCATCTGGTTACAGGATGTTGCTTTAAAGCTGGGGGCAAAGGAAACATTTAGCATGTTTTTAGTCTCTGGACCACATATATGACCATGGAGAGAGTTCTAGGAGATCAGAACATACTAGTTATCAGCAAAAGCTATCAGGAATAAATAATCTTTGAAAGATTGTATTTTAAAGTGTTAGCTATCTTCCTGTAAGAAAAACCTCTTTTGAAAAGATCCACATTTGTTATAACCCTGATCCAGGCATGATCCAGCCAAAGTTAAGCATTCAGGAAACAGGAAAAATTAAAGCACGTGCTCAATTCCTCCTCCCCCCAAGATAATTTCAGAAGGTAGCCATGTTGGTCAGCGGCAGAACAACTGGATTCCAGTCCAGTAGCACCTTGGGGATCAACATTTGAGGTAAAAGCTTTTGAGGAGGTGTCTGATGGAGCTTTGACTCTCAAAAGCTTATACCCCAAAACTCTTCACACTATTTGAAATGGCTTGTTCCAGCATCACACTCTGACTCACTAAAGAAATTTGCCCATAAGAGCATTTACAGAGACCAGCCTCTACAAAACTTAGCCGTCTTTTCCAATAATATGAACCTATTTACGTACATAGACTTACTACTGCAACTGCTACTACTACAGATGCTTCTGAATGTGAAAGTCCCATTTAGACATTGTGGGTAATAGTCACTGATGTATTTATCCTTCATGCATTTGTCTAATTTTCTTTTAAATCCGTCTAAGCTAGCGGTCTTCACTACATCCTAAAGTAGTGAGTTCCAAACATTAATTATGTGTTGTATGACAAAGTATTTTCTTTTGTTTCTCTTGAATTAATTGTTGGTATATAGCATTGCTACACAAACCTGGTGACTACTTAGCTTTTAATTTTTCCATTAATGCTACAGCTTCATTTCTCATCCTACCTCTTTCAACACTCTTCAGGCAAACAATGTCTGTGGCATGGGTAAGTCCCTTATATTGTCCAAAATGAAAACTGTTGCAATAAATTCATTCAATTTTGATGCAATCCCCATCTACCTTTAACAATATTTTGACCCCTTTGTTGTGCAAAGACCCATGGCCTCTTTGGCTGGTTTCCCACTTCCAACATATTAAAATAAATTCTTATTGTTCATCTTAATATCCTTAGCAATATGCTTCTCATATTGGGTAGGATCCCATGGTCCATCAGTGGAAGGCGCTGACAGTCTTCAGGCTTCCTGGTGTTCTGCTTCTGATCCTCACAGCTTTCCACTCTTGCATAAGCTCAGCTCTGCTAGCAGAGGATAATGAAAGGAGACATTTTGTCTCCTTCCCCATTCCCAGTGTTTCTTCACACAGGTTCTGCAACCCAGGAATAAATTTTTCTGGGGTCAGAAATGGCTGCTGGGTGGGGGCTGGAAATATCAGAGTTCCCTTGCTCTTTCCTGTTTCGCTTGCAGAGACCTTCCATGAAGCCAGCCTCAGCTGTTGCTTCCAGTTGATTAGCTCCATCTGCCCCTTGAGTCAGTTGGGCTGAGGCAAGGAGTGGAGAGCACCTGGTGAGTTGCTGATAGAAGGTAAGGAATTTTTCTTTTTCCCTTTGCCTTCCAAGCTGCTGTGTGGGAACTGAGAGAGAGTGGGTTCTTTTGTAGCCTGATAGAGAGCGGTTCTGTTTGGGACCGTTTGTGCTTTGGGGGTTGTTGGAGGCTGAGTGAGTTGCTGTGGTATGCTGTTGATTGCAAACCCCACCCCCTATTGTGCTGGGCTCTGTTGTGCTGAGCAGGAAGGGGCCTTTTCAAACAAAGGGCTGCTCATCGCCGGAAACGCGAGCCTTTGGCTCTTGCCCTGTGGCTCTTAGCCTATGGGTTGTGCTTGGAGGCCTTGTAAGAACCTGCATAGAGGGTTGCTACTGACTTCAGGAGATAGAACTGCTGGTAAGGTAGACATTTGGTCAGTCTCAAAGTTTTCAGGGTACATCACCACAACAAGAGTTTACGTCGGAGTTTGAGGAAAGTGCTTGAGGCTGTAGAAGATAGCATTGCTCCTAGGAAGATGGATAACAAAGGATCTGTTCCAGTGACCTGCCTGGACTGCGCCATGATTATTTTTCTGTCATGCCATGAAATGCATTATACATGCTGCAAGTACAAGCTTGTAAGAATGTTAGAGGAGAAGGTGGGAGAACTCGAGGAACAAATCTGTACACTGAGGAACATCAGGGAGGCAGGAAGCTTTTTAGACGTGAAGGAAAAGGGGCTCCTGAGAGAACAGCAAGAGCTAGCAAATCCTAAGCAAGAGGAAGGACATAACAAGGAACAGGTGGGTGAGTGGAAGAATGTGACCTTGAGGAGTAAGATAATCAGAAAACAGTTACAGCCAGTGGAGCTGTAAAATCGATACCAGCTGCTTCTGATGATGGAAGATCAGAATAGCACACACTGGAATGAAAAGGATGTGACTGACACACAAGCACATAAGCAGAGAAGGAACCAAGCTATCCCACGGAGGAAGAGATGAGTAGTGGTGGTTGGAGACTCCCTACTGAGAGGGACAGAAGAAGGTGTATGCAGACCAGACAAGGAATCTCGAGAGGTTTGTTGTCTTCCTGGAGCATGTATCTGAGATGTGACAGAGAGAATTCCAAGACTGATCAAGACCTCCGATCACTACCCGCTCCTGCTGATCCATGTGGGAAAAAATGATTTGTTCCAAAGAAACCTTGAACAGATCTCCAAAGACTACGAGGCTCTGGGCAAGAAGGTGAAAGATCTGGGGGCACAGGTGGTGTTCTCCTCCATTTTACCTGTTGAGAGCCATGGAGCTGGAAGGGAGAACAGGATACTGGCTGGTTACATAGATGGTGCTGTCAAGAGGGATTTGGCTTCCTGGACCATGGTATGTACCTCCAAGATGAAGGACTGTTGGCGACACATGGGGTGCACCTTACAAAGAATTGGAGGAATGTCTTTGCTGCAAGACTTGTGAACCTGACCAGGAGGGCTTTAAACTGAAGACATCGGGGGTGGGAAGAAAAAGCCTGATGTTGTGCAGCATCCCCAACACTAAGTTTAAGAAGGGAAATGACCAGAAAATAAATGAACGGGAGAGAGGTGAATTCAGTAATTTTCAGGTAAAATAGAAGGGACCTATGGTAGGAAAGGATGTCTGTAATCTGAGATGTCTTTATACTAATGAACATAGTATGGGAAAAAAACAGGAGGAACTTGAACTTCAAATATTGGAAAGTAATTATCATTTGATAGGTATAACTGAGACTTGGTGGGATGAGTCTCATATATGGAGCACAGCGATTGAAGGATACACCTTGTTCAAATCTCCAGGGTCGGATGGCTTGTATCCTAGGGTGCTAAAAGAAATTGCAGATGTTATTTCAGAGCCTCTGGCTCTAATCTTGGAGATGTCCTGGTGTTCTGCCGGAAGACTGGAGAAGAGTGAATGTTGTCCCGATCTTCAAGAAGGGAAAAAAGACGGACCCGGGAAATGACAGGCCTGTCAGCTTGACATCAATGCTTGGAAAAATTCTGGAGCAGTTTATCAAATGCTCTGTCTGTGAGCACCTCGAACGAAATGAGTTAATTGGTAGTAGCCAGCATAGTTTATCAAGAATAAGTCATGCCAGACAAACTTTATCTCCTTTTTTGACAGAGTTACTAAAATGGTTGACTCTGGCAATGCTGTGGATATAGTGTATCTAGATTTCAGTAAAGCATTTGACAAAGTTTCTCATGATATCCTTGAGGATAAGCTGGTTAAGTGTGGGCTGGATGGAGCAACCGTTGGATGGATTCATGGTTGGTTGAAAAATTGTACTCAACGAGTGCTCATAAATGGCTCTGTGTCTACGTAGAGGGAAGTCTTGAGTGGAGTGCCATAGGGCTCAGTCCTGGGCCCAGTGTTGTTCAATGTTTTTATAAATGACCTGGAGGAAGACATAGAGGGGATGCTTATCAGATTTGCAGATGACACAAAGCTGGGTGGGATTGCTAATTCTGAAGAAGACAGTCAGGATTCAAAATGATCTAGATAGGCTGGAACAGTGGGCTGAGACAAATAAAATGAAATTCAATAGAGATAAGTGCAAAATCGTACACCTGGGCACAAAAAATCAAAGGCACAGATATAGGATGGGAGGAACTTGGCTTGACAGCAGTACATGTGAAAGGGATCTAGGTGTTCTGGTTGATTACAAGCTCAACATAAACCTGCAGTGTGATGTGGCTGTGAAGAAAGCTAATGCAATCTTAGGATGCATTAACAGAAGCATTGGGTCCAGATCACGCGAGGTGGTAGTTCTGCTGTATTCTGTTATGGTCAGGCCTCACCTGGAGTACTGTGTCCAGTTTTGGGCACTACACTTTAGGAAGGATGTTGACAAGCTCAAGCATGTCCAGAAGAGGGCAACCAGGATGGTGAGAGGGTTGGAATCCAAGTCTTATGAGGAAAGGCTGAAAGAGTTGGGTATGATTAGCCTGGGAAAGAGAAGGTTTAGAGGGGACATGATTGCAGTCTTCAAGTATTTGAAGGGCTGTCATGTAAAAGATGGAGCAGATCTATTCTCTCTTGCTCCGGATTGCAAGACTAGATCTAATGGGTGGAAATTACAAGGGAGTTGTTAATGGCTAGATATCAGGAGAAACTTCCTAACTGTAAGAGTGGTTGAGCAGTGGAACAGTCTGCCTCGGGAGGTGGTGGATGCTCCTTCCCTGTACATTTTCAAGTGGAGGCTGGACTACCATCTTTTGGGTATGTTGTAGATATGTCGGGCTATCTTTCGGCTATGCTCCTGCAGAGTGCAGCGGGTTGGACTAGATGACCTGCAATGTCCCTTCCAACTCTAACATTCTATGATTCTATGACCTGGCTCTACTGGGTTCTCTTAAGAAATGGCAAGGGTGAGGTGTTAGCTGCTGTGCTGCCACAATACTTCTGGCCCACCCATGCTTACATGCAGTGGGACCATTAGATCTGTGGGGCTAGCACCCCACTCTGGCTTTATGGTCAGCTTACTTTTGTTTTGCCAGAAAATGTGTACCTTCTTGATCATCTGTTATGGACAAGATTTTTATTTTTTAAAGAAAGCCTTTGTATGGTTTCCATGACTTTACTCTGTAACTACGCTGGCATCCACTTAGATTTGAGGATAACTTGCATTATCTTTAGTATGCATTCTATCTGAACTTCCATTATTGTAAGTTTAAATAATTTCCAAAACAAATTACCTTACCCCCCACACACCAATTCAGCCTTTTTAAAATGAACACTCTCATTTCTGAATAGTTTTGTCTTCTGAAATCAAATCTGGTAAAGCTGGACTGTTTGGATAGCCTTCTATTCAGTTAAATTTTAGACTTAATTCTATGATCACTGTTTGAAGTTTGGTCAACACTTACATCTCACATCTGTTGAATCATTAGATTCTCTTTACTCTCCTTATCAGATTGTCCTTTGCAGCAAATTATCTTAGGAAAAGACAATTTGCAGACAAAGGGATAATAAGGATGGTTTATCTTCTTGCCTCAAAAGGCTGAAACTAGATGTTGAAAGAGTTGAAGAGAAATGTCATTAAGGAGTCTTTTAAACAATCAGAGAAATTTTCCCTGGTGTTGAAAGAAGATCCCAGGATTTTCAATAATATTAACAATGTTATCGTTTCTGGAAAATATCCTCCAGGAGAAAACAAAAGACTATTAAATGTTACTACCTGATTGGCCAATGAAAAGGTACTAGATCTGAGGGTGACGACATCAGAGGAAAAAGAAAAGACAAAAACAATCCAATTTACTGTGCATGGCTTTCCTCAGAAAGAGCCAAGAAAAACTAGACCTACGTGCCTATTCAACAATTTTGGTTAGATGATGAATTTCCAGGTGTTTCTAGGCAATGATCTCATGGGGCATGAACCACCTTCTTTTCTTTAACCCACAGCAAAATACATGCCTATAGTATAAACCACATTAATACCAAAACTATTAACAAATGAAATACTTACACAATGACCAATGAATACGTTCTGAATAGCTTCTAGGCCAAACCATTTTGTGCCATAGTAATTAAAGTATCTTCCTTTGTGTCTTATCTATTAGCTATATTTGTATAACAGAAGAAGCGTGTTGCAAGAGCACTGGATCCATGCATCTATTATGCATGCATATGATAAAGTGGGCTCAAAACCACAACAGTTTATGCTACAGTAAATGCGTGGCTGAGTTCAGACTGGCAATTTGCCCCGCTATAGTCATGTTCCAACCACATTTCCCAAGTGGATTAAAGGAGCCGTTCACACAGGCATATCTGCCTGGCATTCCCCACCCGTAGGCAACCCATGCTGTTCCGCTTCGCTCCTGGGATGAAAAGATACCTGTTAAAAGTGGTAGCAAATCCCGGAGAGTGCCTTTATCCCACATCAGTCCGCTTCCTGGAAGTGTGAATGCTCACCTGAAAAGCCGGGAGCAATCTGCATTGTGCATAAGGCAGCAGCAATATGATTGGCTGTGCTCTGCTCTACTGCCCAATGCGGTGCCGACACTCATGTGCTCACGTACTCATACACACATAGGCATCCAGCTGATTTACCAAGAAAAAGCCGTTTACAGCCGCGCCTCCAGGCCAGCAGTTTGAATGCTCCCGTGCGCCTCCTCCCGGTATGCTCCCACATCAGTCGGCCCCATGTGACCGGGAAACTGTTCCAGGGCTTTTTTGCCATGACTGCCTCCCGCTGCAAATTGCCAGTCTGAACTCAACCGGTTATTCTCTAAGGTGTGACAAGAGTCTTCTTTTAGTGTTGGTGCAACAACCAACATTGCTATCCCAGTTGTATTTATATTTCATACAAACTCTGTCCCCTAGGTTCACAGCTGCAGACAATGCCAAAAAAGTGACACTGAATATGCTGAAATACTCTAAACACTTAGTATTGAGCCAGTGAGAATATTGGTAAGCAGACTTCAGAAACAACCTGATATTTATTTGCAGTTAAGTTACTACATAAACAAGAAGATTTTACATAATTAGTAAAAGATAGCCAGTCTTGTATTTTGACTTTGGCTGGAAAGAATATTCAGAAGATGGGTTGTAGCTACAAAGGATGCCTCTAAACATCTCTGCTGTTATTATTTGTAATAGAGGAGGTTAGCAGTCACACAGTGATAGATTGTAGGATCAGGCATGATCAGAAGAAAGGGTTGCTAACCCAAGGCAGGGGAGTTTTGTGGGGAAGGGACCCATCTGCTCAGCATTCCTTGTAGTCATGACATCACATCCAGCATGACCTAGGTGGCCTAAGCTAGTCTGATCTCATCACATCTCAGAAGCTAAGCAGAGTCAGCCTTGGCTAGTATTTGGATGGGTGACCTCCAGGGAACACCAGGACTGTGATACAGAGGCAGGCAATGGTAAACTAACTCTCTTGCCTCAAAAACAAGTCTAGCTTGCCATCTAGAGGTACATAATGCTAGAGAGCTAGAACTTCTGGCTGCAAGACAATCTTATGCTCTGGCTATAAGACACATAATGTCATATGATTATTAATTATTAATTATTATCTGGCATGAACCAGAAGTGATGCCAATGTGTCAGGGTGATGCTCTAGTATGAATCCAAAACTCTATGGTTTTGCCAAGCCATGCTTACCTTGCCACTTCCAGTTCACACCATATTCCCCTACCCCATTTCCCCCTTGTCACTCTAACAAGAGGTGGCAGGAGCATTGGTTGCCAGTAGAAGACCTGGCTAGCCTATCAGGAGACATACAATACAGATGCTTCTCAAAAGCTAACCAGCTCTGGCTCTGGTTGTTGTTGGGGTTTTTTTTTGTTTTTTTTTGGGGGGGTTGGATTGGAGAACATTTGGGAACTTTATGTAGGTCATTTTAGTGATAAGAAAGCAAGTGAGCTCTGCAGAGGAGCAACAAATATTCAGTAGGGATGGCTACCTTCACCCTGGAGGACCACATCTTACTAAGCACTTGGGTGGCTAAACTTCTTGGCCATCCCACACTTGCCACCCTCTTCACGCAAATTGGCAACAGAGGGTTCACACACACACACACACACAACATGAAAGGATGTACTAAAGTCTTCAAATATGGAAACCTCACTTTGAACTGGGAAGGATACTAGGTAGAAGGAAGGGAAGACTGAGGCCAGTGGTGCATTTTTTTCCTTACTAGTGCTGCATTTGAGCTTCCCTCCCAACATCCCTCCTGACATTCTTATTTCAGTCCCAGCACTCCCTTGCATAATGAGAAACTGCCCCACAGTTTCTGTAATAAATTAGAAAACTGACAAATATTGTCTTATTTCTTATGGTCTACCTCATGACTGAAAGGGAACACTTCACATAAAGTATAGCACAGGACTTCTGGCCTAGTAAGCACACTACTTGGCAGGATGCTCTACATTTGCGACACATGCCCACATGGTCAAAAGTGGAACAGTGTGTCAAATGAGCAGGCATCTGAGAGACCTCTGTATTAAGTGTACCACTTAAAGCCAAGCAGAGGGCAGTATCATTCTCAGGTTTCCCTCCTAATGACTCCCACACATGACCAACTCTACAGTGAAGTCAGGTAAGGCCATGGCCTCAAGGGACAAATTTGGGAGTTCAATCTTCCCAGCAGCTCATCCCTGTCGTCCAACTGTGATTTAAATGTGAAGTTCCCTCACAACATACAAAATAATGAGTTATGACATGTTGACTCCTTGGTCTGGAAAGCCCAATCTCATCAGATCATGGATGCTAAGTAGGGTCAGCTTTGGACACTATTTGGATGAGAGACCTCCAAGGATTACCCCAACAACTCTCTAGAATCTTAGATAGATAGAGAATGTTCCTCGACATTTTACAAAAATTTCTTTAACCTGATTATCTCTGGGACCAACATGAAGAAGTTCAAATGAGATCCATTAAGCTCCTTAAGTAACAGGGCATCTAACACATAAACATCTACCACAAAACTAAGTGGTTCTTCCATATAGACTTGTGGTAGCTATCTATTGTATGTGTTGCTACTTTTAAGTATAGTGGCATATTGGGGTTATGCAGAGTTTTCTTACATTCTCCCACAGCTGCTTAAGTGTAATAAAGCACAAAGAAGGAAACCTGGGGTAGAACAAAAATATGCAGGATATGAAACTGAAACCCTACATGTGAACACATATTGTTGTCCTCCTGTTCTCTGAGGCAAGTAAGGGGAAAGGTTCTGCAATGAAGGTCAGCCATTTATTTCTCCTCTTAAATTTCCTATAAATTGCTTAGCCTGTGCAAAAATCAAGTGCTGTTAATGAAACATCCATATGTTCTATGGTTAAAGAGGTTAACCTAGCTTTCAAAGATTCTTTAGTTCAACTATGGTTTGCCCACATCTGGTCTTTGTCAAGATTTATTCACAAGTTGGAAGAAAAGTCTCCTAAATTACATCTTAGTGTTAAGTATGAGACTCAACAACGAAGTAAGCTCAACAAGTGATTCAGCTTTATTCAACAGCAAACTCCAACTCAGGAACACACAACACAGACAGTGGAGCACAGCTCCTTTTTAAACTCTCCCGGCTGTCAAAGCCACACCCAGAAATAGTTAACGGACCAATGGCAGTGCAGAGTTAAGGTCCAATCACAACTGTTCCCGCTTTGCAATATTATCACACAGTGATTGGCTATTTACACTGGTTTCGCAGAAACCCACCAATACGAATGCGACAGCTTAGAATCCACATTCCAGAATCAAGCTTAACATAGGAAAAGATAGGCTTGATTCATCTTTCAATACACAACAAATTCCTCCCCCCTAAGATGGAGCATTTCCCTTCCAAACATAATCTTTCAGGTAGGGAGGGGCACCTCGGCTTCGGTTTGACCGGCGCAGCGGTCTCTGCTCCGATGGCGGTGGAGCGGCACACTCTTCGGGGACTCCGATGGTCTCTCTCGCAGGAGAGTCAGGGGACACTAACACAGGGGTCTCAGGCACTGGAGTTGGGGGCTCCCCAGACTCCGAATCTCGATCCGCAGTACTCACCTCCTCGCCGGGAGGCCCTTCCTGGACGGGGACCAGCTCAGGCTCGGGCACTGACTCGGCGCTTGAGTCTGCCCAGCGCTCTCTGAGCTGGTCAATGTGGCGGCGTATCTCCCGTCCGCTGGGAAGCCGGACCACATACAACCTGGACCCTGCCACCTTTGTGACCACGGCTGGTAGCCATCTGTGACCTTCCGCATAATTGCGGGCAAACACCTTGTCCCCAACCAAGAACACTCTCCCCTGCTCTGGGGTCTCTGACCGCTGCTTGGACCTGTCAAGGTCAGGGTGCAGTCGGTCCAGTAGGGTAGCCAGCTTACGGCCCATTAAAAGTTCAGCTGGGCTCCTCCCCGTTGTTGAACAGGGGGTGATGTGTTGCCTCAGGAGGAAAGAGGCAATCTTCTGGCTCCAGTCCCCACACGTCAGGCGCCCAAGTGACTCCTTCGCCGTCCGTACCATCCGTTCGGCCTGTCCGTTGGAGGCCGGATGGAACGGCGCAGAAGTCACATGGCGGATGAGGTTGTCTTTAAGGAATTTTTCAAATTCCGCTGACACGAACTGTGGCCCGTTGTCCGAGACCAAACAGTCCGGCAGCCCGTGGGTCGAAAACAACCTCCGGAGGGCATTGATGACTGCCCCGGACCCTGTTGACCTCATGGGTATCACCTCTAACCATTTAGAGTAACTATCTACACAAATAAAAAACATTTGCCCATGGTATGGTCCCGCAAAATCAATATGGAGGCGTGACCAGGGCCTCCTCGTTTTCTCCCAGGGCTGAATGGGAGCCTGTGGTGGTTCTGGACGGGACTGTTGACACTCCATACACTGCCTTACCCAGGCCTCAATGTCCTCGTCCAGCTTCGGCCACCACACGTACCCTCTGGCGAGGGCTTTCATGTGAACCATGCCAGGGTGGCCCACATGTAACGCCTCCAAAACATCCTCCCTCAGCTTGGCGGGAATCACCACCCGACTCCCCCAAAGCAAACAGCCCTTCGTTACCGATAGTTCGTTCTGGCGCGAAACGAACGGTTTGAATTCAGGCGCCATTTTTCCTACCGGCCACCCCCTCCATGCCCAATTAAGGACACGGGCAAGCACAGGGTCCTTAGCCGACGCAGCGGCAATGTCTGAGGAGGTTACTGGTGCCTCCGGGAGCTCTTCGAGCGCCAAAATGTCCAACTCAGGCTCAAGTTCGTGGTTGTCCAGTGGTGCGGGGCAACGGCTCAGGGCGTCGGCATGCCCGATAGCCTTCCCCGGGCGGTGCTCAAGCTCAAAGTCATACGCCGACATGAATACTGCCCACCTCAACATCCTGGGGGACAGTATATTCGGCGTCTGTCGGTCCGGGGAGAAGATGCCCAGAAGCGGCTTGTGATCTGTTACAAGGAGGAACCTCCGCCCATAAACAAAGTCATGGAATTTTTTAATTCCGGCGATTAAGGCGAGGCCCTCCTTGTCGATCTGGGCATAGTTCTTCTCCGCCGCTGTAAGTGATCGCGAGTAGAAAGCGATCGGTGCTTCCGATCCATCCGGCATGAGGTGGCTAAGAACGGCGCCCACCCCGTAGGGTGACGCGTCAGCCGCAAGCACCAAGAGTTTGTTCTCGTCAAAGTGGGTCAGCACCGCACTAGACGAGAGGAGTTCTTTAACGCCCGTGAACGCTCGTTCCTGCCGCTCTCCCCACTCCCACTTTGCGTTCTTGTGGAGCAGAGCATGCAGGGGTTCTGCAACCGATGCCTTGTGGGGCAGGAAGGCATGATAAAAGTTTAGGATCCCCAGGAACGACTGGAGATCCTTCTTTGACCGTGGCGGGGGCGCGTTCTTGATGGCGGATACCTTGTCCGGTGTAGGATGGACTCCATCCGCGTCAATCAGGAATCCCAAGAACTCCACTCTGTCTGCTCCAACCACACATTTAGAGCGTTTGACCCTCAGCCCGGCTTCTTTAAACCGGCCTAGTACTGCTCTGAGCCGAGCCATGAGTTCGCACTCGTCAGAGCCTGCCACCAGAACGTCGTCAAAATAGGGCACGACTCCAGGTAGCCCACGCAGGAGCCCCTCCATCAAGCCCTGGAAAATGCCCGGGGCTACGTTAACCCCAAATTGTAGTCTCTTGACCCGAAACGCCCCCTTGTGGGTCACTATGGTCTGGGCGTCAGCAGTTGCATCGTCTACGGGCAACTGCTGATAGGCTTGGGCTAAGTCAAGTTTGGCGAAAACTTTTCCTCCTCCCAGCGAAGCCAACACATGGCTGATGACCGGCACTGGGTAGGAGTGCTGCTGGAGCGCTTTGTTCACTGTACACTTATAATCAGCGCATATGCGTATCGACCCGTCTGCCTTTACGGGCGTTACTATGGGAGTCTCCCACCGACCATAGGGCACCGGCTCGAGGATACCCTGATCCACTAGCTTGTCCAGCTCTGCCTCGATCTTCGCCTTAAGAGCGAGGGGTACCTTCCTGTACTTCAGCCGTATGGGACGCACTGAAGGGTCTAAATCAAAAGAAACGGGGGCCCCGTATATAACCCAAGCCCTTCCCCAAAAACTTCAGGGAACTCTTGATACAAAGACTCCCTTTTATTGTTGCAAATGCTGTTAATGCCAGAGATGGCGATACCTAGAGCCTCGAACCAATCAAGGCCCAACAAACTGACCCTCTCACCCTCTGCAACCAGGAGGGACAGCTCAGCCTTCCGCTCCTTGAACTCCACCTGGAAGGTAGCTCGTCCCGCCAACGGAATGCGTCGTCCCTGGAAATCGGTGAGACGCGTTGTTACTGGAGACAGGCGACGTCGGCTCCTCCTCGGAAATAAGCGCTGCCATGTTTCGGTGGAGATGACGGTGACGGATGAGCCTGAGTCCACCTCCATCGTACACGGGACGCCATCCAACCGAAGCGTGACGTGAATTTTCCGAGTGGCCTTGTCACCGGTCGCCAGGACGGTTGAAGGGCAGGTGTCAGTCTGGTGGCAATCGGACGTTCTGCTGTCATCTGATGGCCGAACCTTGGGGTCTGCTCGTCGCGAAGACGGTGGCGATTTCCTCGCAGCCCGGCAAACTCGAGCCAGATGACCTCGCTTCCCGCAGGAGTGGCAGATGAGCTCTCTAGCCCGACAGAGGTCTCTGTCGTGATTGCCGCCGCAGCCTGCGCAGGGACGGGTCGTCGAAGTTCTCGGTCTGGTCCGCGGTGGGCGTGTCTCCCGAGTTCGGCACACGCCGTCGGCGTCGCTGTCAGACTCGCAGGCGGACTGCCTGTGAACTGCAGGCTCCTTGCTGACCTGGGTCTGCCGCTGTCGGACCTCTCGCGTCAACTTGTCCGCGGCCTCCGCTGCGATAGCCTCGGCGTAGGCAACCGCATACGTCAGTTGGGTGCGGGCAAAAGACGCTGTTGCAGGCGCTCGTCTCGAAGGCCGCACACCAAACGGTCGAGGAGGGCGTCTTCCAGATCTGTGAACTCACATGGCCTTGCCGCTTTCCGCAAGGCAGTGACGTACTCAGCGATAGACTCGGAAGGCCCTTGGCACCGCTTGTAAAAGGCGTGCCGGCACGCTATCCGAGACGGTTGTGGCGAGAAATGGCCTTTGAGCTTGGCCGTAATCTCAGCCCACGTCGCTGCACTCAGCTCAGTCGGAGCGACCAGGGATCGGGCGATGTCGAAGGCGGCCTTGCCGCACGAGCTCAGGAGCGTCGCCTTCTTTCTTGCCTCATCTGTTATCTGATTCGCCTGGAGGTGGAACTCGAACCGTGCCAGGTAAGAGTCCCAGTCCTCCGTCGCCGGGTCGAACGCTTCGAACGCCGGGTTGACGGCCATCGGGGCTGTCGGTGCTGCCACTTCTACTCGTGGAGCCTCAGCCGGCTCGGCCGGGTGTGTGTCCTCGTCTGCCGTTGCGATCTCGGTTCAGCGGGGCTGCCTACCCGCTCTAGTATCCCATCCTCGTCGCCAATTGTTAAGTATGAGACTCAACAACGAAGTAAGCTCAACAAGTGATTCAGCTTTATTCAACAGCAAACTCCAACTCAGGAACACACAACACAGACAGTGGAGCACAGCTCCTTTTTAAACTCTCCCGGCTGTCAAAGCCACACCCAGAAATAGTTAACGGACCAATGGCAGTGCAGAGTTAAGGTCCAATCACAACTGTTCCCGCTTTGCAATATTATCACACAGTGATTGGCTATTTACACTGGTTTCGCAGAAACCCACCAATACGAATGCGACAGCTTAGAATCCACATTCCAGAATCAAGCTTAACATAGGAAAAGATAGGCTTGATTCATCTTTCAATACACAACACTTAGTGTCACAAAGATCATACAACATGAAAACATACTAAAATAAAATATAGTATTCAAACAGATTCAACATTTTATTGGCTTTTTTCTTTGAAAGAACTGGACAAAACACTTGAAACTACATTGCTAACACCAATAGTATTGAATTGAATTCTAATATTTCTTGCAGATAATAGTATTCTAATTCAGAATTTAGGTGACTGAAGTCTCATGTGGAAACTTTTAATGATTCACAAGCCAGGCTACCTAGTAACTAAAAATGACTTGCAGAAATAATTATGCCACTGCACACAGAAAAGAATTTAGTGGTCTTGCTTAGCTGACAGACCTCCTTGTCCAAAAACCACCATCTCAGTGGGAAGTTGGGGAAAAACCCCACCACAATAACAGGAACTTTGGGAATTACTAAGAATAAAATCAAAATAAAAGCAGTACAAGCAACTAATTTCAAGACAGCAATGAGCAGAAAAGATTGTTTTAATGATATAAAAGAGCCAGTTTGGTGTAGTGGTTAAGATTGCAGACTCTAATCTGGGAGAACCAGGTTTGATTTCCCATTCCTCCACATGCAGCTGCTGGTGTGACCTTGGGTGAGTCATAAGTTCTTTCAGAGCTGTTTTCTCAAGGGCAGTTCTTAGAGGGCTCTCTCATCCTCACCTACCGCACAGAGTGTCTGTTGGGGGAGGGGGAGAGAAAGGGATTGTAAGCCACTGAGACTCCTTTGAGTACTGAAGAGTGGGGTATAAATCAAATATCTTATTATTATTATAATATTAAGAATCATCAAAATTATGTCCAAATATACTTTATCCATCCTGAATTTAGTATCAGGTCTACACAAAATGTTAAACAATATCTAAGGTGTTTCTTCAGAAGTGCTAAAAATTACTGGGAAGTTATCTTGGTTCATCAACAGAAGCAAGTTATGCTTTGGTGAAATCTCTTCATGCTGGCAAAGATAATTCATATGGCATTCAATGTCATATAAAACATGCATTTTTTCCTCAGCATCTTGAATAGGATGATCACGTACGCACACAGAGATATATAACCTTGACCCATTTCTTTTTATGATGGAATGTCATATCAGCTAGCAAACTATGGCCTCCATCAGCAGATCCCTAAATGGGACCACACCAACAGTAAACAGACCTGCAAACTCTCAGAAAAATCTGAAATCAGAAATAAAATTTGAATACAATTGTGCTGTCTGTGCATGCACAGACAATGCACTTAGTGAGCCACTCCAGCTCTGTGGCTGTGGCGGATGATAACTGCTGCTTCACAGTGGAGCAGCCATAGTGGAGAAGGACACTGGCAGCGGCTTCAGGCCTGGCAGAAGATGCCAGCAGATGCTGTGGGCCTGGGCATGATGGAGGAGGATGCTGGCAGTTGAGCTCAGTGGTTGGTGAGGCCTGGAGCCTTGCCAGACTCAGTGATGCGGGATGATAGGGGATTCCCCCACCATGAGTCTCACAGACCCCCCACTTGCTCATTCTAATAGTGAAGTCAGCCAGATCTAAGGATCCTTAAATCCAGTGATTGGAGCTGTGAACAGAAAGCAGAGATCTTTCTACAAGACTGAAAAATGCCCCAGGTTCACAGAAAAATCTAAAATCTAAAAAAATGGCAGTTTAAAAAATGCCAATATAATAAAAGGAGCTTCTATAGCTTTGAGAAACAGATTCCTTCAGTGCTGTTGTTAGGCAACCACAGCATTCTAGGCTTGGTGTCTGTGAGCAGAAGGCAGTGGGAGAGGGCAGGATCATTTCCAAGCCTGCTTTGGTCTTTAAGTGAGGACTCATTGCAGCCATGCCTGGTAGCAATCACTGGGTGGCTTGGTAGCAACTGACTTACATGACTCACCTAAACCTGGCTGTTTCCTACTATTCAGCAGCAACCACCCTATGCAAGTTAGGCCCTGTTCACACGGAGCATTTGCCCCGCTGAAGGCACGGGAGCCCTGCGGACTTTCCATGCGCGATCATACCAGCACATTTGGGAGACGTAGCACTCCCGTGGCCAACCCGTGGCTTCCTTGGAAAATGCAGAGTAAAAAACTACTAGGGTCGAAGTACTAGTTTCTGGAAACCCTGGGGCAAAGGCCGGCGTCTGATCACAGGAGCACCAGTATCCCACGGCTTCCGACGCCAACCATGTCCTGGGGTTTCTGGATGTTGTAAGTTTCCATGGGATGCCTGCACCCCCCCCCCATGGCACATGCGTCCTTTGCTACAGCGCGGCTAGCGTGCTCTGCTGCACTGTTTTTTTGCCACGCTGTAGCAGCGCTGTGTGATCGGCACTGGGCACCGGAGCATGGCAACCCGGTGGCCCATGTGATCGGGCTACCATGCCTTATTTTGCTCTGGGGCAAACTGCAATGCCTCCCCCCTGTGTTTTCTGGCCCATATGACCAGGGCCTTAGTGCGGTATACCAGCTAGAGCTTCAGAGTAGGGTCTAGGAGACCCAGGTTTTAATCCCGTTCTGGATGTGGTAGCTTTCTGGGTGATTTTGGCCTACTTTTAGCCTAATCTACCTCACCGGGTTGTTTTGAAGAAAAAAAGAAAGAGAGGAGAATAATGTAAAATGCTTTGGAGAAAAGCAGAGTGATAAGTATGACACTTAAAGGCAGCTTCCAACAAGTGATTCGGCTTTTATTGTAGTGATTCAACAGCTCAGAACAACTCATAACAGAAAACACAACATAGAGCAACAGGCTCTTATTTAAACAGTGCGGGCTAGCATAGCCACACCCATATTCCTGTTAACAGCCAATAGTATTACAGAGATAACATCCAATCAGTTTGCTTCCCTCCAGCACAATCCTTGTCTCCTGATTGGCCTGCTACACAGAGTATTCAATCAGGTATTGCCATTTAGGATACCAGCATGTCAATGGGAATGAAAGTCAAGCTCAGGACATAACACAGAGTATAAATGAAGTGAGTAAATAAATAATTAAGATAGCTGAAGATGGGAGGCAGATAAAAGGTAAGTTGGTGAATGGCTGAGAAAGAGAGAAAGCAGGGGAAGGGGAGAGGATGTAGGGGTTGCCAGGAGGAGGGATAAGGGAAATAGTGTAGGAAAGAGGACACAGGGGAAGTGAAGTGCCCCCACAAATAATTCAGGATTATCTGCCACACAAGTAGGCCTGTCCCAGTGGCCGGCATCATACAACTGGGCCATAGTTTTCCTAGGTAGAGGTTGCTTGGGAAAGCTTAAGAGAGAGGGGCAGATAAAGGTAGGCTGGCTGTTGAGTGGGAGGGAGAGAAGAAAACAGGAAAAGGAGAAAGGCTATAAGGGCTTTTAGGAAAGAGAAAGAGGAAATATTGGGGGATCATCATGTTCCATCATAAAAAAATTGGGGTCAAGTTTTCTTAAAAAACACTTTCATTTATCTTTAATCATCCATATTGTAATGGAAAGAAAGGTGACCACAAAAAAATTATGATGAACAAAAACTATTGAGGCAGACTATTGAGGCAGACTCAGCATGGGTTCTGTAAGGAAAGATCTTGTCTCACTAACCTGTTAGTGTTTTTTGAGGGAGTGAACAAACATGTGGACAAGAGGGACCCAATAGATATTATTTACCTTGACTTCCGGAAAGCTTTTGATACAGTTCTTCATCAAAGGCTCCTAAGTAAGCTCAATAATCATGGGATAAAAGGACAAGTCCTCTTGTGGATCAAAAACTGGCTTATAAATAGGAAACAAAGAGTGAGTATAAATGGGAAACTTTCTCAGTGGAGGGTGGTAAGCAGTGGGGTACCACAGGGATCAGTACTAGGTCCGATGCTTTTTAACTTGTTTATTAACGATTTGGAATTGGGAGTAAGCAGTGATGTGGCTAAATTTGCAGATGACACAAAGTTGTTCAGGGTGGTGAAAACCAGGGAGGATTGTGAGGCACTCCAAAGGGATCTGTTGAGGATGGGTGAGTGGGCGTCAACGTGGCAAATGGGGTTCAATGTGGCCAAGTGCAAAGTGATGCACATTGGAGCCAAAAATCCTAAATATAAATACACGTTGATGGGGTCTGATCTGGCAGAGACGGACCAAGAGAGAGATCTTGGAGTCGTAGTGGATAACTCACTGAAAATGTCTACACAATGTGTAGCTGCAATAAAGAAGGCCAACGCTATGCTGGGGATTATTAGGAAGGGAATTGATAACAAATCAGCCAGTATCATCATGCCCCTGTATAAATCATTGGTGCAACCTCATTTGGAATACTGTGTACAGTTCTGGTCACCACATCTCAAAAAGGATATTATAGCATTGGAAAAAGTGCAGAGAAGGGCAACTAGAATGATAAAAGGGTTGGAACACCTTCCCTATGAAGAAAGGTTAAAATGCTTGGGGCTCTTTAGCTTGGAGAAACGACGGCTGAGAGGAGACATGATCGAGGTTTATAAGATTATGAATGGGATTGAGCAGGTTGAGAAAGAAGTACTTTTCTCCCTTTCTCACAATACAAGAACTCGTGGGCACTCTATGAAATTGCTGAACAGTCGGGTTAGAACAGATAAAAGGAAATACTTCTTCACCCAAAGAGTGATTAACATATGGAATTCACTGCCACAGGAGGTCGTGGCAGCTGCAAGCATGGACAGTTTCAAGAGGAAATTAGATAAACATATGGAGCAGAAGTCCACCAGTGGCTATTAGCCACAGGGTATAGATGGGAACTCTCAGTCTGGGGCAGGTGATGCACTCTATTCTTGGTGCTGGAGGGGGCAGCAGTGGGAGGGCTTCTGGTGCCCTGGCCCCACTGCTGGACCTCCTGATGGCACCTGGTATATTTTGGCCGCTGTGTGACAGAGTGTTGGACTAGATGGGCCATTGGCCTGATCCAACATTGGCTTCTCTTATGTTCTTATGTTCTTATGTTCTTATGTGACAATTTTAGTCACTGGAGAAGATCATTAAACATACAGATATTTATAGAATCGATGATAATGCTCAGACTAAAATCACCTTTGTCACAAAAATAACTTTTCAATCTTTCTCCTATTGTTGGTGTAGCTTTAAATGATCATTTGCAGGTTTCTGAATTGAATGATGGCTATGCAAACGGCTAACTGATAACTGCCTTTCAGCTTTGCTGTAAGTGCAGTTTTTGGACATAGGGAAGAATCATGAAAACTCTGTGGCAAAGTCATATGCTTTGTATACACAAACTCAAGTCTCAGCATCTTAAATTGATCTCAGGTATCAGGGCTGGAAAAACCTCTGCCAAAAGCCTTGGAGAGCCACTAACTTTTTGAGGCCTAATAGCAATTTACAAAGCCTTTGAGTCCACCGTGTGTCCGCTAGTGTTGCCAGGCACTGGTGGGAGAGTTGTGGATGGTGATATGGAAGGGGCATGATGCTGGCTCTGGCATCACATCACTTCTGGTAAAAAAAAATGGAAGTAACATAGATAGCTCAAGGAATTGGTGGAAACTCTGTAATAAAACCACAGAGTTTCCAGAAATTCCTAAAGCTACCCTTTATGAGGGAAATGGGGGAGTGGGACCCCTAGTGTTCATCCAAGCATTTTGACCAGACAAGTGCTGTGGATTCCATACCTGGAACTTTATTCCCAGAGGAGAAGAAGGAGGAGGAGGAGGAGGAGGAGGAGGAGGAGGAGGAGGAGGAGGAGGAGGAGGAGATTGGATTTATACCCTGCCCTTCACTTGGAGTCTCAGAGTGGCTTACAAACTCCTTTTCCTTCCCCTCCTCACAACAGACACCCTGTGAGGTAGGTGGGCTGAGAGAACTCTGACAGAAACTGCTCTTTCAAGAACAGCTCCGACAGAACTATGGTGTACATAGATCCATTGTTGAGCTAATATGAGGTTTAAACCCCCCCCGCACTTTAGAATTCAGTTCCATACATGAGACTCCCAAAATGTACCTGGTTGACATCTGCAGTGGGACATAGGCAGTGGGCAATATCGCTGAAGACATAGAGTGGCATGTGGTCTCCCCCCTCCCCATGAACTCTCAGACCTTGACAGTGCATCAACTACACTGTTTGTAGTTACCTCTCCTATTGATCAAGTTATGCTAAAAAGACTAAAAATACTTACCTAGCTGGATAGCACTCACTGTCAGTAGATTAAGTCAAAAAGTAGGTGAGGAAATAACACAAAAGAAACAAAAGGAGAGTTCAAAGCAAAATCATGCTCCAGTAGGAATCAGTGCAGCTTTGCAAAATGCAGGTTTCCTTTCACAGAAGCAGTGGATGGGTGCTTTATACCACCTTATCAGAAGCGCACTGTTTTAAAGAATGGACTAAGTGTGTGTGTAAATCTTGATTTATCAAAAGAAAACTGGTCTATTCAGAACAGTAGCTTCATGTGGCTTTTTCAAATGACACAAAAACCCATGGGGAAAGTTTAACTCCTTCTCCCCAATACCGTGGACCCAATCCAAATTAGGGTCTCACACCAGCTTTTAAAAAGGGGGGAAACACTTGGGAGATCATACCTGGAAATTTCAACACTATATCTGCTTTGGCATTAATTTATATTTGTCTTTTAACATCCACGGTGTTAAATACCGTTTCAAGGGAGGAGGGATAGGGGTTTGCCATAAATCTCTCCTACCATTACAAGACTTGGAAAATAAAACATATCTAACATATCAAGGGAGGCCTACTTTCAAAAACCAAGCTGGGAGTAACTGGCTTATACACATGTTTTTTCATGCTATCAGCTGCTGAATGCTTGCCAACTTTTTTATTTTGGTATAGCCCAAAAGAAAGTACACAGAGAGAGCAATGACTACATTTGTTCTGGTTTATCTTCAACAGTAGTCCAACCAGAAAAATAATTGGCAAGCTTTGTTTCCCACTTGCACAGAGAAAGCTGGAAGTTTGCTTTCGGCACTTTTGTGCTTCTCTCAATTAGCTAATTGAACAGGGAAGGGAAGTGTAGAAATCCTGCAGGACTGCTACCACACATTTGCATAAAACCATCCTTTGAGTTTATTTAAAGTTGTAGTGTTTATTTTTACTATACATGTGTTAAGGTTTGTGAATCTCATGGAATGGAGTCAGGATCTAGCCTGGTGAAAAACGTCAGCCATCTTGAGGCATGGAATGGAGCCAAACTAGTAACTGAACATTCAAAAGGGAGTGTGGAGCCTCTACATTGTCCAGATCTTGCACAAATACTAGGAGCTTGGCCTTCTGCTCCCACATGACCACAACATCACCTTCTGCCTGCAGCACATAATTCTCCAGTTTCCCTAGTTTTCCCATCACTTGCTTTCCAGTCAAGTGCCCAGCTGTATTATCTGATGTCAGAGACCCTGACCTAAAATATATATATATATTCCAGATTTAGATTATGTTATGACTACCCATGGTCCTTACCTTGTCCATAGTGCATGTATATTTTCCTGGAACCTCTGCAAAATACAAGCATCATCACACAATATGGAGGCATGTTGTAATGGCAGGGGATCTGTCTCCCCGACTCTTCTTTCCAGACACCATTCAGAATGATGGCAGGTGAAAAATAAACCAAAAAAAATGCTGTCATGCTGATGGCATGATGTCATTTCTGGGAGTAATGTCACAACTCTCTAAGAATTGCCAGAAACTCTATGATGAAGCCCCCACCCATATCTCTGCCCTCCCCAGGATCTTAAGTTCTGCCTGGGCTCGTATAGGAAGTGATGGTCCTTCAAGTATGAGAGACCCAGATCAAAGATTTTAAAGGATAAAATGAGCACCTTGGAAAGAAGGAAACTAGTAGCAAGTCAGCTGTTGTATTACAACTATCATATGTGTTAGTCCAGCCAATACATGGGCTGTTGCATTTAGGCCTAACTGCAGCTTCTGTACTAATGTGATCACTAATGGGGTCCCTATGGGCACCAGGGCACCTACCGATGAACTTCCTGATGCCCATTTGCTTCTTCACCAAAGCATCTTTTTCTCAAATCAAAGGGCCAATCCTGGCTTTCCTCTATCATCCTGGAGCAGGAGAATACAGAAGCAACATAGTAGGAGGATGCTTGGCTTGTAATTTCCCAGCATTTTGTGATTAGCCCCAACACCCATGGCAGCTGTTTTCTGATTGGCCCCAGCCCTCCATGCCAGCTATTTGTGGTAGCACCCATTCCCTGCCCTCAAAATTCTAAAAGTACCCACAGGGTCAAGAGGGCAACCCCAACCCCGAAAAGTATTCTTTTACGTGTTAAACTACTGGTTTTGTCTCCTGACAATGAGCAACACTTGAAATTGAAGCAGGAAAAACCCAACCAAATCAATACCTTTTTTTAAAAAAATAGCTGAATCTTCCACAGTATTGATGGACATTCATTTTAGAAGCCATTTTCATATGTTAAGTGTAATTTTGTGTAATATTTCATATGTTAAGTGTAATTTAAGTGTAATATTGGTGGCAGAAGTCAAGGAGAATCAGCAGAGTGGCACTCCATCTCCAGGAGCGTGTCATCCACCACGGCAACCAAAGCAATTTCACTTCCATTACCAGGACTGAAACAAGGTAGGAAATGATCCAAGCAACCTAATTCATTCAGGTATCACTGGAGTTGTCAAGAAACCATCCATTCAATCAATCACTTTGCTCTAGAATTGAACATCTGACACTGGTTCATTGCTTTGGAAAACATTGGTATCAGAATTTTATTCCTTGTCCTCATGATAATTCTCATGTATTAAGCAGATGGAAAAGAAAGGAAAAGAATTCCCTTGAGGCTGAGAGATAACAAACTGTCCAAACACAAGAGAACATGCCAAATACAGGTAATTATTTGGTCAAAAAGTAAGGCTCTGTAAATGATTCCCCCATAATCTGCTGGAATACTCCCCCATGTATACCATACTGCTGCTCCTAGTTCTATTTATAGCCTATATTGTTAAAAGGGGGAAATTAACTACCAAGAATTACATTCTTGGAAGATGCCAAAGGGCAATCTCTACCTTCTGGTAAAATGCCTTCTCTTGGTAGAATGCAGGTTAACTTCAGTCTGGTGGGTAGACTACCCTCTGGCCTTTCTTGAGATCAATGATATATGGTCAGTAAATAAGCATCTTTCTTCTCATTATGAACATAGAGCAGTTTCCACCATCAGTAGGGGAGTGAAGTCAGAAGGATATGAATTGCAACCCAGCTTGAACACCCCATTCAGAAACATTTTTAATGTTCTGAATCAGAAGAGAATTATTTCAGGTAATTGGGAGTTGTTGGAAGCCTTCTGATTTGATAATCATTCTGATATCATGCCATTTGGTGTCAATAACCTGGGTAGCAAGAGGTAGGAGAATATAGGACAGTGATGAAGCAAGTGAGACAGCATCAGCAGATATGTGCTTGACAGGGATGCTGCCCAGTGGAAGATTTCTCCTTTCCTTTCCTTTCCTTTCCTTTCCTTTCCTTTCCTTTCCTTTCCTTTCCTTTCCTTTCCTTTCCTTTCCTTTCCTTTCCTTTCCTTTCCTTTCCTTTCCTTTCCTTTCCTTTCCTTTCCTTTCCTTTCATGATATGGCTCTTTTGACCACAGCCTTAAGCTTACAGAATATTTCTCAAGGAACTGAATCATAACAATTTCTTTTGTTAAGTATTTCTATTTTTCACCTATCATTCCACCATGTCTCTGGCTTGGGTAGGGCTTTTTGATTCTATAATACCTGATTGCCTGAGTTAATCCATTATTTGGGGTTGTGCACATGCAGGATACTGGTGCTGCGGTGGCTCAAGTGGTTAAGATGCTGAACTGCAGGCTGTGGAAGATCAGTAGTTCAGCAGTTCGAGACCTGGGTGCCGCATGATGGGGTGAGCTCCTGTCTCTAGTTCCAGCTCCTGCCAACCTAGCAGTTCGAAAGCAAGAAATTGCAAGTAGATAAATAGGTACCACTTCAGTGGGAAGGTAACAGCGTTCCATGCACCTTGGTGTTTAGTCATGCCGGCCACATGACCACGGAAACGTCTTCGGACAGCGCTGGCTCTTCGGCTTTGAAACGGAGATGAGCACCGCAACCCTAGAGTCGGATTCGGCTGGCTTTCGAGCAAGGGAACCTTTACCTTTACCTTTACATGCAGGATAAACATTTTATTTGTATTCACAGACTGACAAACAAATTTCTAAAGCTGCCTTATATTTAGTCAGAGCATTGGTCTCCAAAAACCAGTGTTGTCTATTCTCTAGGGTCTCAGGTACACATCTTTCACCTGCTATCTGATCCTTTTAACTAGATGTGCTGGGAATTGAACCTGGGAGACCATGCTAACCAGATGCTTTGCCACTGAACTATGGCCCCTTCTCATGGAAGGACGGATGGGACAGAACTACAGAGGCTATGGACTGACTATATACAACAGGTGGATACATCAGCCAGTGAACAAAGGAAAATGCTTTCTTTAGAGTAGCAGGTATACAGGCTGCAGAGTGGACATCCCAAAAAAATCAAAACACATCAAAATCTAGGATGTGTCTAAGTGTAGACAGTACCTTCCTCCAAATCCTCCTGTAACTTCAAATACCATCCTGTACCATCTAAATGTTACTGTTCTATATCTCTGCACTCTGATTAAATGTTTCCTTCTAATCTCTTCATTTATATCCATTGAACGCCACTTTCAGGCATTGTTGTTGTTCAGTCGCACAGTCGAGTCCGACTCTTCGCGACCCCATGGACCAGATTACGCCAGGCCCTCCTGTCTTCCGCTGTCCGCTGAAGTTTGCTCAATTTCATGTTCGTTGCATCGATGACACTGTCTAACCATCTCATTCTTTGCCGTCCCCTTCTTCTTTGACCTTCAATCTTTCCCAGCATCAGGGTCTTCTCCAGTGAATGCTCCCTTCTCATTTGGTGGCCAAAGTATTTGAGCTTCAGCTTCAGGATCTGGCCTTCCAGGGAACAGTCAGGGTTGATTTCTTTTAGGATTGACTGATTTGATCTCCTGGCAGTCCAAGGGACTCTCAAGAGTCTTCTCCAGCACCATAGTTCAAAAGAATCTATTCTTCGGCGCTCGGCCTTCCTTATAGTCCAACTCTCACAGCCATACATTACTACGGGGAATACCATTGCTTTGACCATGCGGACTTTTGTTGGCAAGGTGATGTCTCTGCTTTTTATCATGCTGTTTAGGTTTGCCATCGCTTTCCTCCCAAGGAGCAGGCGTCTTTTAATTTCATGGCTGCAGTCACCATCTGCAGTGATCTGGGATCCTAGGAACGTGAAGTCTGTCACTACTTCTACGACTTCCCCTTCTATTTGCCAAGGAGTGATGGGGCCAGATGCCATGATCTTAGTTTTTTTGATGTTGAGCTTCAAGCCCACTTTTGCACTCTCCTCTTTCACCCTGAGCAAGAGGCTCTTTAGATCCTCTTCACTTTCTGCCATCAGAGTGGTATCATCTGCATATCTGAGGTTATTGATCTTTTCCCCAGCAATCTTAACTCCAGCTTGTGATTCATCCAGGCCAGCATTTCGCATGATGTACTCTGCATATAAATTAAATAAGCAAGGTGACAATATACATCCTTGTCGTACTCCTTTTCCTATGCTAAACCAATCAGTTGTTCCATATCCGGTTCTAACTGTTGCTTCTTGACCCTTATACAGGTTTCTCAGGAGACATATGAGGTGGTCTGGTACTCCCATCTCTTTAAGAACCTGCCATAATTTATTGTGATCCACACAATCAAAGGCTTTAGCATAGTCAATGAAGCAGAAGTAGATGTTTTTCTGGTATTCTCTTGCTTTCTCCATAATCCAGCGAATGTTGGCAATTTGATCTCTAGTTCCTCTACCTCTTCGAAACCCAGCTTGTACTTCTGGCAGTTCTCTATCCACGTACTGTTGGAGCCTAGCTTGTAGGATTTTGAGCATGACCTTGCTAGCGTGTGAAATGAGTGCAATTGTGCGATAGTTTGAACATTCCTTGACGTTGCCCTTCTTTGGGATTGGAATGTAAACTGACCTTTTCCAATCCTGTGGCCACTGTTGTGTTTTCCAAATTTGTTGGCAAATTGAGTGCAGCACTTTAACAGCATCTTCTTTTAAGACTTTGAATAACTCAGCTGGGATACCATCACCTCCACTAGCTTTGTTGTTAGTAATGCTTTCTAAGGCCCATTTAACTTCGCTTTCCAGGATGTCTAGCTCAAGGTCGGTGATTATACCATCATGGTTGTCAAGGACATCGAGGTCCTTCTTGTATAGTTCTTCTGTGTATTCTTGCCATCTTTTCCTAATCTCTTCTGCTTCTGTTAAATCCCTACCGTTTTTGTCCTTTATCATGGCCAGCTTTGCATGGAACGTTCCCTTGATTTCTCCAATTTTCTTGAAGAGATCTCTAGTCCTTCCCAATCTATTGTTTTCCTCTATTACTTTGCATTGTTCATTCAGGAAAGCCTCCTTATCTCTCCTTGCTGTTCTCTGGAAATCTGCATTCAGTTGGGCAAATCTTTCCTTTTCCCCATTGCCTTTAGCTTTCCTTCTTTCCTCTGCTATGTGTAAAGCCTCATCAGACAGCCACTTTGCTTTTTTGCATTTCTTTTTCTTTGGGATGGCGGTGAGTGCTGCCTCCTTTACAATGTCACGGACCTCTGTCCATAGTTCTTCAGGCACTCTGTCTATCAAATCTAGTCCCTTAAACCTATTCTTCACCTCTACTGTATATTCATCGGGGATGCAATCTAGGTCAAATCTGAATGGCCTTGTGGTTTTCCCAACTTTCTTCAATTTAAGTCTGAATTTTGCAATGAGTAGCTCATGATCTGAGCCACAGTCAGCTCCAGGTCTTGTTTTTACTGACTGGATAGATCTTCTCCATCTTTGACTGCAAATTATATAGTCAATCTGATTTCGGTGTTGCCCATCTGGTGATGCCCATGTGTAGAGACGCCTCTTAGGTTGTTGGAAAAGGGTGTTTGCTATGACCAGCGTGTTCTCTTGACAAAACTCTGTTAGCCTTTGCCCTGCTTCATTTTGTTCTCCAAGGCCAAACTTGTCTGTTATTCCAGTTACCTTTTGATTTCCTACTTTAGCATTCCAGTCCCCTATGATGATGAGGACATCATTTTTTGGTGTTAGTTCTACGAGCTGTTGTAGGTCTTCGTAGAACTGGTCCACTTCAGCCTCTTCTGCAGCAGTGGTTGGGGCATAGACTTGGATTACTGTGATGTTGAATGGTTTGCCTTGGATTCGGACCGAGATCATTCTGTCATTTTTGAGATTGTATCCCAATACTGCCTTTCTCACTCTCTTGTTGACTATAAAGGCCACACCATTTTTTCTACGGGATTCCTGGCCACAGTAGTAGATATAATGGTCTTCTGAGTTAAATTCGCCCATTCCTGTCCACTTTAGTTCACTGATTCCCAAGATGTCGATGTTCATTCTTGCCATCTCATTTTTGACCACGTCAAGCTTACCTTGATTCATAGATCTTACATTCCAGGTTCCTATGCAGTATTGTTCTTTGCAGCATCGAACTTTCCTTTCACCGTCAGACACATCCACAACTGAGCGTCCTTTCGGCTTTGGCCCAGCCGCTTCACTCTTTCTGGGGTTACTCGTACTTGCCCTCTGCTCTTCCTCAGTAGCATATTGGACACCTTCCGACCTGAGGGGCTCATCTTCCGGCGTCATATCTTTTAGCCTTTTGTTACTGTCCATGGGGTTTTCTTGGCAAAGATACTGGAGTGGGTTGCCATTTCCTTCTCCAGGGGATCACGCTTGGTCTGAGTTCTCTGCTGTGGCCTGTCCGTCCTGGGTGGCCCTCCACGGCATAGCCCACAGCCTCATCGAACCACGCAAGCCCCCTCGCCACGACAAGGCAGTGATCCATGAGGCATTATCATTGTGCAATTTACAGCTGATCTGGAAATAGAGTTTGAAATTTGCTACTAAAGTTATTTGCTTCAATTATAATCATCTGCTCCTCCCTTTTCCGCAACATTGCTCATATTCATATATAGTGAATTAAAATTCAGTCCCATAAGTCTTCATTATTCTGGCATTTAATCATATGGAAAATGTGGTAATTTAATTAAAACAAGTAACATAGGTTGGATATCCCTTGGGATAGAAACCAAGGAAAATGATCTAATCCATCAGGTTTCCATTTGAAAATGTATTAATATTAGACCACAAGACCACAGCAAAAAATGTTGTTCATTTGCAGTGTTGTAATCTGATGCTGAAACAATTTCAGCAGAAGAAGCCAAAAAGTACACTGTTCTGTCTCAGTGCCTGCACCAGGCGCTTGTCAAAGTACAATGTGACTTTTCAAGATCTTAGAATGCTCTAGTCAAGATGCAAGCACAGCCTTGCATATGATCAATTGCATGCATCATTTCTAAACAAAATTCATGGCAGTAAGATTCAGGTGACAGAAAGAAACCTCACTATCAAACAAAAATATATTTGACACATTTCCTCACATTAAAGAAAATCATTAAAGAAAGTCCATCAGTGGCTATTAGCCACAAGGTATAGTTAGGAACTCTCAGGCTGGGGTAAGTGATGCTCTATATTCTTGGTGCTTGGGGGGGGCAACAGTGGGAGGGTTTCTAGTGTCCTGGCCCCACTGCTGGACCTCCTGATGGCACCTGGTGTTTTTTGCCACCGTGTGACAGAGTGTTGGACTGGATGGGCCATTGGCCTGATCCAACACTGGCTTCTCTTATGTTCATTGGTAATGTAATATTTGAGAGTAAAAATGTTCTCATGCATTCCTGCTAGATTTCCATTTTCTCAAAGATCAGAGAAGTATATGCTAAATTACCACGAGTTAGACTTCTATAAATGGTTACTTAGGCCTTCTGGTGGAGCAAATGTTTTGAACATATAAAGCTGTCTAATCAAAGTCAGACTACTGTTCTATCTTGCTCAAAATTGTCTGCTCTGACTGATAATGAGATCTCAGGAGGAGACCTGAAACCTGACATCATTTAATGGGAGATATTAGGGACTGAACATGGAAACTTCCTCATGCAAACCATGTGCTCTACCACTGAGCCACATTTCTTTCCCTAGTGTATTAACATGTAATTTTTTTAAATTTACAAACCCTAAAGCCACTGTCCTCATTTGAACACTAAAATCACCTTCTGTAAACAGCAATCATATAAACCATTTTAGGCTAGATGCCTACTTCACTGTATGGGCAGGGGCAGATTGGGTACCTCCTTTGCCACATGGGACATGGCAAGGGCCACCAGCTCACAGTGGTGGCAGATCATACACATACAAAGGCCATCAGTCAACCAAGACACGGCTGGAGGAAGCTGTATATATCTTTCAGTTTGTATTTCTATGTGGAGCATTCCTATATCATTCAGTCTGTATTCCTATGTGGTATAAATTATGGTCAGGTAAGTTTACTCATCTTTTTTTTTATTGTTTGATTCCAGAAGCCGGCTGCTGTGCCCATTGTATAGGTGAAACTAATTTTGGTAGGAAATTTTCAAATTTATTAACTTGACCCTGAATAAATTAAAATGCCCTCATTCAAATTTTAGGATATTATTTATTAAAAGAAGACAATCTAGAAAATGAGACATGCTCCCCCAAAAAATTGTTTATGCCAATTGACAAACTAAGCTAAAAAATGCAAGAATGTTTCTTAATTGCTAGGAGAAAAATCAAAGTTCCCCTTTTTTAAGAGAAGAAAGAACATATTTGCACAGTATCATACAAAGCATGCATAGCTCTTTAATTGGCCCATTGGGATGACAAATATGAGAACCATCATTCCCTGACAAAAGCCAACAGCTTAGCATGTCACTGATGGAGTAAGGCAGAGTATTTTTAGCAGCTGGTGTATCAGATGGTGAGCAAAGAAGACAATATGATAAAAATTTATGTAGATGCATATTCATTAAGGCAGAGCTAAACATTTGTCCATTTTAGTTTTCACACTGAAGATTTCCCTTACAGTAAGACAGAACTCTATGACAGAAAGTAGACTGCTTATACCAAAATCAATGTTTTTGAAGCAGTCTCAAAGAGTTTCAAGACCTGTAGCTGTGAAATTCTAAAGGCATATGTATGGAGTAATATTTAGGCATTAGTGGAAAAGCCTATGAAATCCATATGGAGCCTTAAGAAGACAAGTTTGTAGAAGTTCCTGTCCCTGCATAATCCCCAGGGAGGCCCAAATATACACAGACAGATGCTGCCCAGCCTTTTATGACAGAGCAGAGCAGTCCCCAGACTATCCCCAGATTGTATGGCCTGGCCCTGTGTAGTTCCATAGCAGGATCTGTGTTATTCCTAAGCTAATCTAAAGGACGCAGACTGAACAAGCTCCCCAGCCAAACTGGTCTGCAGCTAGTCTCTCTAAATATAGCTGATGTGTACCTTTCCCTTACCTGCAAGTGACAGTTACGAGCCAGCTCCTGACATTCCTTTCCCATAATATATTTTAAATCCCCCTGCCAGAAGACATGAAATTAACATTCTTTCAGTTTGCAACAATGGCCAGGCCTTTTTTTGTGGCAATACTTACTGGACAGTACTTAGCGGGATTTTTTTCAGGGCTTTCCCAAGTCCTGATCCTTTTGTGCCAATGCTGATGACACCCAAATCTATCTGATGTTGGGCGGCCAGTCAGACTCCAGACCAGAAGACCTTGACTGGGCGTTGCAGGCCATGGCTGAGTGGCTTAGACTGAGTCGACTGAAGTTGAATCCGGCGAAGACAGAGGTTTCTGTGCCTGGGTCGGGGTGGTTCGGGGGTGGGGATTCCGCTTCCGTCCTTTGGTGGGGCCTTACTGGTCCCGGCGCCAGAGGTTCGAAGCCTGGGAGTCCTCCTGGATTCCTCCCTTACCATGGAGGCCCAGGTAGCGGCCACTGCCAAGTCGGCCTTCTATCACCTTAGGCTAATTAGGCAGCTGGTCCCCTTCCTTGACCGGGCTGACCTGGCTACAGTGATCCATGCAATGGTCACCTCGAGACTAGACTACTGCAATGCTCTCTACATGGGGCTACCTCTGTCGCAGATCCGGAAGCTGCAGCTGGTGCAGAATGCCGCGGCCAGGCTGCTGATGGGCCTCCCTAGAAGGGAACACATCCGGCCTGCGCTAAGGTCACTGCACTGGCTGCCAATTGCATACCGAGTCCGCTTCAAAGTGCTGGTTCTGAGTAATATGGAAGGTGTTCTCAACAGTCAACAAAAACAACTAACAGAAACAGCAAAGAAGATGGAGGAGATCACACAGAAGTGTCTGGTCTCAACGGAAGACACCAGGAAAATAAAGAAAAGGGTCAACAAATTAGAAAAGCATCAGGATATGCAAGAAAAAAGAATTTTAATGTTGCAGATGGAGAAATCCAACCTGACTCTCCGCTTTCAGGGCATTAAAGAAGAAGAGAAAGAGGATCTCAGGTCGATACTGGCGAATGCCTTGGCACCCTTAACTGGCAGAGAAGCGCAAGAATTAAAAGAAGAGATGGATATGGCCTATAGAGCCTACTCCGCTTTTACAAAGAAAAATAATCTGCCAGCAGAAGTGGTTGTCAAGTTTACTAAGCAGCGTACTAGAGATCAAATTCTACGTGCAGTTTCAGCGGTGCCCTTGAAGATTGGGGAGCAGACTATCAGAACTTTGAAAGATGTTCCTTATGAAATCCGCATGAAAAGAAAAGCATATAAAGGATTGACCACATTTTTACAAAGACATCAGATTATTTATAGATGGAGTTTCCCCGAAGGACTGGTGTTTAAATATAAGGACAAAAGAGAGAAGATTGACTCCGTCTTCAAAGCACAAGAATTTCTGAAGAGACACACCAGTACAGAGGAAGATGCAGCACTCGCAATTTGGACAGAATCAAGCAGCGAAGAGGACAGCGGCCCAGAGGAGGGAGGCGCTGGAGCGGGAGATGTGAAGGCTAAAGTGGGCCCATCTTACAATTTGAGAGATACAAAAAGAAGACAACCTAAGAAATAACTGTTCGTGAAACGTCTGAAAGGAGCTGATTAACGACTAACCACAAGGGACTTTACTAACTTTACTAACAGAGTTATTTTGGACTCTTGAAAGGTAAAAAGAAGATCTCCTAACCACGGTAGTTGCCAAAAACTGTATTTTTACTAACTAAAACTAATCTTTTAACAGAAAAATTCACTCCCCCCTTTTCTTAGTCCATCTATATACCCTACCTCTTTCTTATTATAAAAAGCAATAAAATTCTCTCCTTTTTAGGAGGGTTTACTACTAAAAAAAAAAGTGCTGGTTCTCACCTTTAAAGCCCTATATGGCTGGGGTCCAACATATCTATGGGACCGCCTTTCCCCATATATACCCCAGAAAGCACTACGGTCTGGGTCACAAAATCGTCTGACCCTCCCTGGCCCATGGGAGGCTAAGCTAGCTGCCACTAGAGCTGGGGCATTTTCGGTGGCGGCCCCTACCTGGTGGAATGAGCTCCCGGAGGAGATCAGGGCCCTGCAGGACCTCTTTCAGTTCCACAGGGCCTGTAAGATGGAGCTCTTCCACCAGGCATTCAATTAGGGGCTGCCGCCACTGGAGTGCCCAGCCTGCAATGCTACAACTGAGCAGCTGCCTGATCAGGAACATCTAGCACCTATTGCCAAGCAGGGGTCATTGGAGTTGGTAAGCAAGGAACACCAGCTTTAGATATCGTGATACATTGGTCCAAAGTTTTAACCACCGCCAGCATTTTTGTACTTTGTATTTTGTATTTGTAATTGTTTTATGTTTTGTATCTATAAGGGTTGTTAATTGTCGTATTTTAAATATGTTTTATGTATGTATTTTTTTACTGACTGGAAGCCGCCCTGAGCCTGCTCTGCGGGGAGGGTGGGGTATAAATCTCATAATAAATAAAATAAATAAATAAACAAATAAACTTACCACATTCAGCAAGAGAAAGAGTGAGTGGACCCTCTGGAACTGCCTAGTAGGGATCCACAGGGGGAGGGAATGGGTGGACATCGCTTCAACATTATATATGAGTACTGGCACTTTTAAAAAAAGGCTCTAATTATGGCTGTGAAGAAATGCATTTTCCTTTAGGTTTGAATTGAATAAAACCGTCACCTGTAGTTTTAGAAGGTTTTTCTCTCTTGGCTGAAAACAGCTTGAAGTCAGTTTAATTGCTTTTCAGCCTCACCTCAACTGACCACCCTTTTAGAGATGCTAATTAATAGGTCTAGCAAGACACAATGGGATGGTCAAGTCCCCCCACACACACCTCCAGCTAGACAGGTGATATCTAGTGGGGAGTAGAGATTTGGAGGAAGTAAATGCTAGAAGGACTTCAGGAAGGAACTCCTGGAGACTTCAGGAAAAGCTTCTTTGACCTGGCCTGACCCGGTCAGTTGGAAGAGAAAATGAGATTATAAAACTCTTGTGCTGATTCTATTGAGGCAGACAGAAGTCTTAACTGAGGTCTGTAGGAGGCAACCATTATTGTGTGCTGTCCTGTAATAGAAAAGCTGTAGGACATCTGTAACTTTCTAAGCCAAGGAGCCTGCCTTATATTTAACATCTGATATGGCATGAATAGAGGGAGGGATAGAAGAATCACATTTTACTTTTTCTGCTGAATTCCTTGCTCAGTTTGGTGCTGTGTTGAAAGTATGCTTGTGAACATTTTCTTTTTAATAAATGCTTTATAACTTTTGATCTGGGTAGTGGTTCTCTGTACCACCTAGACATCCGCCACTGTGGACACGCTATTTTGAAAGGAACACCTGGAGTAAGGGGAGGGGAAGTCAATTGGCAAATGACTAATCCCTCAGTAGGGCTGCCAGCCTCCTAGTGGAGGTGGGGTTTTCCCCATTTTAAGAATCCCTACTCTGATTTGGAAGAATCCAGTGGTGGTGAGAAATGGTGGCATCATGTAACACTCCAGCCTCTCCTCCTCCTGGTATCTGTGGTAGGAAGGCTAGAACATCCTGGCTTCTGGAGGACTCCCTGGTTCCCCCTAACCTGTGCTAGCACTGAAGCACAGGTTCTAGAACACCTCTCTGATAAGCTGTGGTTTAAGCTTTGAAGAACAAAACATGTGAACAAAAAAGAGTCTAATTGCAATGCTGGCTGTATTCTCATAGGGACAATGAGCTACATTTGCAAGTGACACAGTGGCAAACAGCATCCAATACCTTATCTCGTTTAATTTCTTCTCTGAGAATATTACTCACACACACACTGCTCACTGCTACTAAGACCAGGCTGTAGCCCGGCATCTAGTAATATTTATTTAGTAATCTAGTAATAATCTAGTAATAATAGTAGTACTAGTAGTAATCTAGTAATAATATTTAGAAAAATATTTCTAAATCACATTGCCAGACTGGATGGTTGGAAAATTGACTTGCAAATCAGTCCTAAAGTTTTCTTCTTCATGAACAAAATGCCTTCTCATCAGAAGGGGGTGGAACTTGGGAAGTGACATCACTTGACCTTGGACCTGGAAGTGACATCACAAGACATAACATCACAAAAGTCTCCTGGCTCCACCCCCAAAACCCTCAGGTATTTCCCGAGTCAGACCTGGCAACCCTATCCCTAGTGGTACACAAGGCAGTAAGCTGTCTCCATGGTAATAAGATACTGAATACTGGAACACAGAAGCAAGGCCTCAGGAAGGGAAGCTGGGAGTCCTGGAATAGGGCCTGCAGGTCACAGCAGGACTGTTCTACCACAATGGCCATTCACGGTTCTTGGAAAGGCAGCTTTATGAAGCAAAGGAAGGAAGGAAAAAAAGAAGGAAGCAAACCATGGACACAAACAAAACAACAATTTTCATCATTAATGTACTTTATTAATGTACAATGGTTATCTTTCAAGATTTGTCAATAGAAATCAAATCCACAGTATTTTGAACATTTCATATGCAGCTAAAATAATATTAATTCTTCCCTACCTTAGGGTCGCTTCCACTTTTTTAGACAGACATTTATAGAAAAGCAAAACAAACTGAGGTCTAGGTTTCAAGAAAAGAGAATCCTAAATTTATAATATAACCTATGTAAATTGAAACTATCAAAACTTTACTGTGTATTAAATATTGCTGATGGCTTAAACTGTTCAAACACATTCACCTTAATTGTGGTCAAAAAGGATCATTCACTCTGAAGCCACAGTTTGTGTCAATCAGGATGGACACCTGCATCCCCAAGAACATTATCCATTCGGAGGCTACAGAGGGGTTCAGACTGCTGATCTGGAATTTCTCCTTTATGACAAGAACAGCTAAAAATAGCTATAGTAACTAATGAAGTCAACCCAACTGTCAGACAGTAGAGGAAAGCAACTTCCTCAATTTTAATTGAATTAGGATAAAATAAATGATTCTAATACATTAATAACGTGCCATATTATATGACCTTTCCCCTTTTGTGGAGTTGATGATATAATTCTAAAGTTAACCAGATTGCAAACATTCAAACTAATCAACAGAATGTTTATATTCTTTCTAACAATTTATTAAATAGCAACATTTGAAAACTTTTCATAATAGCAAGCTACCAAGATGATAAATCCCACAACTTTCAGCTTCTTCTTACTTTTTCCCCACCATAGAGAACAATGGAGGGAATGGGGACAACCTGTTTTGGGGCCCATAGAATTGGACCCCCTGGTCTAATGTTCTTGAAACTTGGAGGGTATCTTGGGGAGAGGCTCCATTAGCTATCCTGTGAGTTTGGAGCCTCTCCCTCAAACCCCTTCCCCTCCAACCCCCAGAATATACCCTATGTTTTCACCATTGACTTCAATGGCCCATAGGATATAATGGGCCCGAATTGCCAACGAATTTCTTTCATTCCCTCCTGTCCTTCTCTCCTTTTCCTCTTTCCTTCCTTCTTCTCTTCTCTCTTTCTTTCCCACCTTCTTCTCTTCTCTTTTTTCCTCCTTTCCCTGTTTCCCTCCTTCTTCCCTCTCCTTCTTTCCCTCCTTTCCTTCTCTTTCTTTCCCTCTTTCCTTCTCGCTACTCTCTCTGTTTCCTCCCTCTTTCCTCCTTCTGTGGCCCAACTCTAGTGAGAAGGAGTTTAAACTTTAAACCCCTTCTCTCTTAGCTCCCCCACCCAGGCCAGCTTTTGAAGATGCCTCCCCCCCTTTTGCTTCCCCTTCTGACATCACTTCTGGTGATGTCAGGGGGCATGGCATATGGTAATAGCCTAATAGCTCATTAGCATACCATATGCTAATGAGCTCCTGCAGCTTTTTTTCTACAGACAGACCCCTGATGATGATGATATATATATAGGAAGGAAGGAACCAATACTGGAAAGAAGAACCAATAATAGTCAACAAATACTTCCTGTTCAATTCGTCCATTGGGGCACTCTTCAGTTGCTGGGTAATGAGAGGCCTGGTTCTTATACCAGGATCTGTCCATACTTCTTAAGTCATCATACAAGTCTTTGCCTATCCTTTCCCACCCCCAATATATTTGAAGCAATCATTCCAATATTGGAAAACTTGTGGCAGAAATCTTTTCAGTATTGGAACTTGTAATATCCCCTCTCCAATCTCATACAGACAGTCTCACAAGTTATGCGATACAAATCGCTATTTTATTTCTGAAATACCATAAATAGATCACATCATGGACTTTCAACCTGGGCCAGACCACCTTAGACTCCCAAACCCTAAAAAAGTGGGCTCGTTTCCCCTCCCACCCCATCCTTGTACTCTGCTTCAAAGAGTTCCCTGATAATATAGTATTATTGATAGTTCAGAACAAAATGGTCATAGAAAGGGTTCCCTGTGATGCCTGAATGTTTTGAGTGGTGGCCTTAAAATCACTATACAAGAAAATCCTAAACAGTGTTACGCTTCCTAAACCCATTGAGGTCAATAAGTGTAACTCTGCTTAGGATTGTACAGAAAGGCTGAATTCAGACTGGCAATATGCCCTGCTATAACCACGTTTCAGCCATGTTTCCCAAGCGGATTGAAGGGAGCGTTCACACAGGCACATCTGCCTGGCATTCCCCACCCGTAGGCAACCCATGCCATTCCGCCTTGCTCCCGGGATTAAAAGATACCTGTTAAAAGTGGTAGCAAATCCCGGAGAGTGCCTTTATCCCACTGCATTCCGCTTCCCAGAAGTGTGAACGCTCAGCCGAAAAGCCGGGAACAACCCACGTTGCGCATAAGGCAGCAGCGATATGATTGGCTGTGCTCTGCTCTACCACCCAATGCAGTGCTGGCACAACGGGCCAGTAGTCTGAATGCTCGCACGCGCCTCCTCCCGGTATGCTCCCGCATCAGTCAGAGCAGTGTGACCGGGAAAACCCAGAACAGTTTGTTCCGGGGCTTTTTTGCCACGACTGGTTCCCGCTTCAAACTGCCAGTCTGAACTCAGCCAAAATGTCTGTTAAATGTTCATTACATGGCATCATTGTTACTGCTGGACTGCAGTCATACATTAGCTCACTAACCCCTCCATTTTATATGGGTAAATAAAAACCAAAACATACACATTTTGATCTGGCTTAATTTCATCTTTCCTCCTCTGCAGAAGCATAACTAGAAGCAGACATCTAATCTGATGGAGTTCAATATGCATTCACTTCTCCTCAAGTAAAGGGAAACTAGGGCATGCGTCCTAGGGCGCACATCCAAAGGCACATTTTCCAACATCACAGTCTTATTAACAACACGGTACAACACCTATAGATCCATGCACCCTGAGAAACTATTTACCAGAATAGGTTTGAGCACATGATGCTGTTCCAGTCTTCCAGATGCTGTTTGCTAAGAACAGCAATACCAATCAATTTTTAAAATACCCACAAATATCCTTGAGATAATGCATACAGAGAAAACTAGCGTGCATTAAATTCTGAGGGGGACCATCCCCTTAGGCAAAAAGAAAAAGGCATCCAAAAATATTCGCTACTGTTAATACCCAAACTCTTGGCAAGTCAACAAACCCTCGGAACTGTACACATTACTACAATGGAGATATTCCTAACAAAACAAAAGGAACAACTTTTAAATATTCAAAAGGATAATCATAACAGGATGACCAACAATGAAACAAAGAAAAAACCACTACTCACATAAAAAGAACACAGTTTACAAACTGACAGAAAATACTGTTAGAAATACTAATCAAATAGGTCATGCTATTAAATATTAAAATTGTAAAAGAAAACACATTTTAAGATCTATGCTATACTTAAAATACTTGACTTGATTTGAGAAACTCTTGTCTTCCACAAGGACAACTTTATGCAGGGTGCTCAAGACCAGGAGACAGAAGAAAACTATGTCTTTTTGCTTCCAATGGTAGGACAATCAATATAGTATATAAGAAATATATATTGTATATATGGAAACATTATTACTATAATTCATTATTTTGCTCTTACAGTTCCATAATTCTTTTTTGCTTTTGTTTGTTAATTAATATTTTAATTTCGTTGTTAGTTATAATTCTTTAGCATATACATATAGATGTAAAATTGTTGAATATAATTGTTATATTAAATTAATATATTGTTAGATCAACTGAATCATTATATGAAATTATATATCAAAACATAATACCTGTTTAAGCTTCTTATTACAACTTAGTAAAATCTAAGTGTTGTATGTTTTTTAAATTCTGGTGTTCTGGTTTTGTTTTTACAGAAACAATGCTGCTGAAAGTTGATTGTTGCAATGTTATTTATAGGGTTGCCAGGTCCAGGTTGGGAGATTCCTGGAAATTTGGGGGTAAAGTCTGGGGAGGGCAGTCTTTGAGGACAGGGGGAACATCAGAACGGTACAATGCCATAGAATTCACCTTCCAAAGCAGCCATTTTTGTCAGGGGAATTGATCTCTATAGTCTGGAGATCAGTTTTAATTTCAGATCTCCAAGCCCCAGTAACATGATTTGTAGGGTTGCCAGGCCACTGCAAGGGGTTGGGGATCTCCCAACTCAGGCCATGCCTCCTGCCACCATTCAGCTGGCCAGCAGGGGGACTTACCAGCAGCAGGAGAGACACAGCCCTGTGTTTCAGCCATGTTGCCTGAAGCAAAAAGAGCTCTAGGCTGGCTTTGCCATTAACATGGAGATGTCACTTCTGGCGCACACTGGAAGTGATGTCATCACATAGCCAGCAATGCAGCAATGCTCTGGTATCTGAGCAAAACCTCTATGTTAAAAATGGCTTCTACCATAGAGTTTTTGCCCAAATACTAGAGCATTGCCATGTCACCAGGGATGCGACAATGTCTCTGCTGGTGTGTGCCAGATGTGGTTATTGTGTCGTCAGCAGCATGGCTGAAATGCTGAAGTAGGCTTTCCATGCTAGCAGTAAGTCCCCCCACTTCCCGTCAATGGATACTTGGCAACATGATTTTTTTCTTGCCAGCAGGGGTTGTATAAATATTGTATCATATTTATTCAACCTGCCTCCTGTAAAACCTGAATTAATTTTTAAAAAATTGTTTGTTTGTTTTTAGTGCAAGTGCACTGACAAAGTCTGAGTCCTGGTTCCATTGCTATTTCCTGTTTTCTTTCCTTAAGTCATTTAAATTTTATTTTTAAAGAAATGTCCCTTTAGTGATATACCAGTTAGTATATTGTACCTAAATCCTGGCACTTCCTAGAGGATGCCATCTTGTCTAAAGGTACTTGTTCTCAAGACACCAGAGCCAGGTTTAAGAGTCTTGGATATCATTTGCTCTATGCTTCCACTCAGATTAATCAAGATTCATGTAAACATGGAGTTTCGGTTTCGGCGCAGCGAATGGCAGCCACCTCTCGGGATGCTCCTGGAGATGGTTAGCCCACACACGGTTGGGGGGGTCTTCACTCATGCGAAAGACCCTAGTGAGCCTTAGGCAAAGGCTCCGAACCGGGGGTGCTTGGGAAGTAGCCTCTTTGCCGTCAGATAGCCGGGGAATTGAGGCTTTCTCCCCACCCCAGTCAGCCCAGCTGTGTTGTGCCCGTATGGGAAGTAGCAACGCCACCGACTTCAAGGAGTGAAGAAGCAGCAGAATGAATTAATAAAAGAAGAATTGGCAGCGAACTGTGAGTTGGAGATCTGTTATGAAACAGCATGAATGCGCTCCCCCCCGTAAATGTATAAGCACATGGGAGGAGGGAGGAATCCCCACCCCCTTTAAAAAATGGGACTGAGAGTGAAGGGGGGGCGAAGCAAAAAAGCGGTTTGGTAAAAGTACCTTTGGGGTTTTACTGAAGATTAAGAAGCCAGCTTGTCTCCTGGGTGTCGCGGCACGAACTTTGTTAAAGTAAACAATAAAAAATGTTGGGGCAGAAAAAGGTCCCAGAGAAGCCGGTAAAGAAGTGGGGAGGGACTTCCGGTCCTGGCAACCTCCCCCTAGAGCCAGCTGTCAATCAACAGAAAAGCAAGCCACTGAGTCCTCTGCTGGATCAAATGCAGAAAATCAGTGAAACCCTTTGTAACATGGAAAGTGTTCTCAACAGTCAACAAAAACAACTAACAGAAACAGAAAAGAAAATGGAGGAGATCGCACAGAAGTGTCTGGTCTCGACGGAAGACACCAAGAAAATTAAGAAAAGGGTCAACAAATTAGAAAAACATCAAGATATGCAAGAAAAAAGAATTTTAATGCTTCAGATGGAAAAAGCAAATCTGACTCTCCGCTTTCAGGGCATAAAGGAAGAAGAGAAAGAAGATCTTAGAGCTATACTGGTGAATGCCTTGACACCACAAATTGGCAGAGAAGCACAAGAATTAAAGGTTGAGATGGATGTGGCCTATAGAGCCTATTCCAGCTTTACAAAGAAAAATAATTTGCCAGCAGAAGTGGTTGTCAAGTTTACTAAGCAGCGTACAAGAGATCAAATTCTGCGTGCAGTTTCAGTGGCGCCCTTGAAGATTGGAGAGCAGACTATCAGAACTTTAAAGGATGTTCCATATGAAATTCGTATGAAAAGGAAAGCATATAAAGGATTGACCATGTTTTTACAAAGGCACCAAACCATTTATAAATGGTGCTTTCCCGAGGGACTGGTGTTCAAATTTAAGGATAAATGAGAGAAGATTGACTCCGTTTTCAAAGCTCAAGAATTTCTGAAGAGACACGCCAGCTCAGAGGAAGATGCAGAACTCGCCAATTGGACAGTGTTAAGCAGCGAAGAGGACAGCGGCCCGGAGGAGGGAGGTGCCGGAGCGGGAGACGAGAAGGCAAAAGAGGGCCCATCGTATAATCTGAGAGACTTAAAAAGAAGACACCCCAAGATATAGCAGCTGTTCGTGAGGCGGCAGAAGGGAGCTGATCAACAATTAACCCCAAAGGACTTTACTAATTTAACTAATAGATCTATTTTGGACTTTCGGTAGGATGAAAAGAAGATCTTCCAACCACGGTGGAAGCCAAAAACTCTACTTGTACTAACTAAAACTAACATTTTAACAGAAAATTCACTCAAAATCTTTTCTTAATCCATCTATATACCTGACCTTTTTCTCACAAAAAAAGCAATAAAATTCTCTCCTTTTTAGGAGAGGTTTAAAAAAAAAAAAAAGATTCATGTAAACATTTTAGTGCTATCTGAAACTCATAGAAAAGACACTACATGAACAGAACCAAATGCTAAAATGTTCTCTAAGTTCAGAGTATTAAAACCTGCCACACAGAGTCTTCTGGTGTCTAGACCCTGAATTTCCTGCAGGGATGCTGCTGGTGACCTTGGTATGGATATTGGTCCATCCAAATTGCTCCTGAATTAGTGAAGAGGAAACATATTGCTCCTGATAAATGGCAGAAAATAAAACTGGTGACAGATAATAGCTCCTTCAGGCTCTCTGCAGTGATGTCTGTGGGGGCCTCAACTGAGTGAGTGATTTCACCAGAAGTGCCAGGTAAAAGGGCCCCCACAACAGAGTAGACACTCTCACTAGTAACATCAGCCAATACGAGTGGTTTGACAATACTAGCAATCCAGCAAATAAGCAAATACAAGTGGGGGCCTGCAAAATTCATGGGTGGGAAATCCCATCTCTTCCCTTTCACAAGTCCAGCCCAACCCCCCGCCTTGAAGCTCACTGGTGGCAGTGTCTAGGAAGCACTCCAAGCCTGCCAAGTCAGGGCTTGTAGTAGCTCCCGACATCCTCCACCACCACTGCAGCAGAGCCCAGAGTAGCTCCCAGCATCCACTCCTGCCAGGTGCGGCCCCAAACAGCTCCAGCCATTCATTGCAGCCACAGTAGGGCTCAGAGCAGCTCCTGGTATCCACTGCCTCCATGGCAGGGCCCTGAATGGCTCCCTGTTTCCAGAAAAGTGGCAGGGCCCAGAGCAGCTCCTGAATGGCCAACCGCAGCTCCCAAGCTCCACCACACAGGTAAGGAAGGAGTGTTCTCTGTGCAAGTACAGAGAATGCCCCTTTACTTGGGAGGACTTAAAAACCCCTGTGTATTTTTTTTTTATTTTCACATTTTTCTGCAAACTTGAGGAGTGCTCCAAGTGTGTAGAAAAATCTCTTTAACCTCCACATGTCCCTGGTCTGCAGTATGGTGAATATCCATAGATGGTGACCATGTAGAGTTGCTTGTAGGATTTTGGGGGCTTCAGGGGGACCATGTAGGATTTTGGGAGCTTCAGGGGACCATGTACAATTTTCAGGCCTACAGCCCACCGGGGGCCAGCTGGCCAGCAGTGGGCTGAAGCCCCGGAAATGATGTCATTGTGCCAGGGACATCTTGCAGGGATGCTCTGGTATTTGGGCAAACTCTATGGTTTTGAGGTTGAAAAACCATAGAGTTTGCCCAAAGAGCAGAGCATCCCCCACACAACGTCTCCAGCATGATGATGTCACTTCTGGGTAATGTCATCAATCAGGGACATCATGTGACATACCCACCCCTGGAATGCCCCCCAAAGTCCCCCACTCCAGCCAAGGTAAGACCTAGCAATCGTATGGCCATGGCTGGCTAATAGTATATAGATTAATAACGACATCAGGTAGAAGAAATGTGGCATAACTTGCTGCTTTCTTTCCACCTCTTCTTAGAAGAGGTTTCCTGACATGTTCCACGGAAGGTCAAAGACATTGGGCAGTGGAGCGGAGCGCAGCCAATCACACCGCTGCTGCCTCGTGCCCAACGTGGCTTCTGCCCAGCTTTTCACCTGCATGTTCAGACTCCCTGGAAGCGGAGAAACACGCGACGAACACGGGCTTTTGGATTTGCAACGGCTTTTATCAGGTTTTTTTTAATCCGGCAGTGAAGCGCAACAGCACCGGTAGGCTACGGGTGGGGGACGCCAGGCAGATGTGCCTGTGTGAATGTCCCATTTACTCCGGTATTGAATCATTGTCAGCCCGGGCCCCTTCCCGGGCCAAACTGCCAGTCTGGACTCAGCCTAGGTTAGAAAATACCTGGATATTTGGAGGGAGGAACCTGGGGAAAGTGTTGGGAGAGCCATTGTGATTCCAGTGGATCTCTAGGTTGGTAACTGCAGGAGAGAAGGAAGCAGGAAAAGGGGAGAGGCTATGGGGGCTTTCAGGAAAGAGAAAGAGGAAATAGTGGGGGAGGGAAAATGAGATACCTCCAGCAAGTCCTTGTGGGCTCTCTCTCTCTCTCTCTCTCTCTCTCTCTCTCTCTCTCTCTCTCTCTCTCTCTCTCTCTCTCTGTGTGTGTGTGTGTGTGTGTGTGCGTGCGCATGCACGTGCATGCATGTGTGGAGGGGTGTTCCAGAGCTTTACTCTTGATCTGAGGAAAATTGTGTTCAATGATTTATTACATTCTGCCAAGTCCTGGTGTCTATAAGCAGCCAAGACAAGCAGCATGGATGACAGTTGCATCATTTAAGACTTCTATGGTAGCTCCAAGAGAGGTTTCAATCTCCACCCTCCCCAGACTACATGCACCACACCCCATCCACATAATGTTTGAAGCTGAATCTCTAAAGTGTGATATGGTATGGGGATTTTCCATTTAAAAGGAAAAACCTCAGAAATTCCACTGGATTACTGCGATCCCCTTATATGAGCAAAGTAGCTCTTTGGATCTCAGCCTAAATCTGTAATGGCAATATGCACAAACTCAAACTCAAATTCATTGTGCACTGGGGACAGAATGGTAAATTACAAAAAGAGGGTGAGGGCTTAAGGAGGAACTGTACACACAGTTGTACTTTTTTCTTCAGCACTGAACCTTTGACCCTCTATTCCTGGAATGTAAATTATACATTGTTTGAATATTTTACTAAATAAGAAGTGAATACAATGTTTCTATGCACATCTCACACCCACACACAATTGTTTCTCAAACACTTCTCTTTACTTTATGATGCTTTGTTTGATTTTTGACTGCTTTAATTGAAACAGTTTTAGCAATACACACTATAGTGGCTTTCTCTGGTACTACTGAGCTAAGATTACCGGTGGCTGTAAAACCCTCCGCCTCCTGCTATGATCAGACATAATGCTCTGATTGTGTGTGTGTGTGTGTGTGTGTGTGTGTGTGTGTGTGTGTGTGAGAGAGAGAGAGAGAGAGAGAGAGAGAGAGAGAGAGAGAATGAGTGTGAGTAGAATTTTTATGTAAATGACTGACCCCTTAATTAGGAAAACTGGAGCCATAAATAAAATTAGGTAGTCAGTATTAGCTATGTATGGTAGATTTCTATCACAAATTTCCAGCAAATCCTCCAAGAGATTTAGCTCCACTACGGAAGGATTTTTTCATTCCAAGTGGTAACCTTGCCAACATGGCAGAAATTAACAAGATCAAAAATGAACATCATGAAAAGAATGTTTAAAAGACTTCCTTTAGAATGGTTCAAACATTTGAGAATATATTTTTTTTACCTTATACAATAACAAGAGAAAGTGGGCTACAAGAACAGTCCTCTTTCCTGAAACAGTCCCATTAGTGTGTCTGAAGTCCATTGACCTCATGGGTTTAACATTTCACTGTCAGGATCACATCATCCTTTATGTAGCTCCAGGGCCGGCTCGCTCACTAGGCAAACTAGGCGTTCGCCTAGAACACGCCAGCCCCTAGGAGCGCCAAAAGCCCTCCACCCCCACAAAAAGCCCCGCCAAAACCCCTGCCCCTTCCCTAGCTTGCTGGCACTCAGACAGAAGAGATGCGGGTTTAAACCCCCACCTCTTCCCTGGCTTGCCGGCATGCCCCACAGCTGCAGGGCACGCAGGCAAGCCGGCACTCAAGCAAGCTGGCATTTAAACCCCTGCCCCTTCTCTGGCTTGCCGGTGCATCCGCAGCTGTGGGGCATGCAGGCAAGCCAGAGCTCAGATGGAAGAGATGGGGATTTAAACCCCCACTCCTTCCCTGGCTTGCCGGCACACCCCGCAGCTGTGGGGCACCTGGCAAGCCGGCACTCAGATGGAGGGGAAGGGGATTTAAACCTCCTTCCCTTCCTTGGCCCTTGCCAAGAAAAGAGTGCAGGGGGGATGGCAGGTTGCAGACTTTTTTGATGTCCTTGCAGCAAGTTCATAATGAAGCTTCAGGCTACAACTTTCTGGAAGGGGGCACTTTGGAATAGTCCAAGTCTCAGACTTTTCAAGACATTCAGCATGTGTTGACCTCTTCCTGGGGTTACCCATGTGGCAAAGCAGCATGTAGGCTGGAATATGTCTATACAACATCATACTCTGCTTTTTGTTTGGTTGCCAAAATGTTTGAGTGTGTGGATGTTTGCAATTAAATTGTGTCATAAGTTTGTTTCAAAACTGATATATGCACCACCTTCATCTTCACTCCTGACACAACTAATTGCACATAAGAACTAGTGACACATAACAGCTAGCATGTAACATCAGCCCAATATTTCATCTGGCCACTTCAATGGGACCTGGGGGGAGAGTCATGATACAGATGGTAATATACATCTGACAACACAACAGCAGCACATGGAAGACTGTTCCAGGCATGAATTTCCCTTGCTAGACTGTGGCAGTTTGCTCTTACTGTCAGCAGGAGTTAGATATCAAGAGTAGCTTGAAGCATGGTGTAGCTTGAAGACAAGGTGACCTAAAAATCTTTTGTTTTTTTAAACTATGAGAATGCATACAGACTTTTCAATAGGACGTTATAACACCTGACTCTCAGTGACTGATACCCAGGGTTTCCTTGAGGAATTTTTAGCACTCCCTCCAACAGTTGATTGCCATTTACCATTTTTGCAGTTGTGCTTTTGAACTTCCAGCAAGAAGAGATACAATTTTTTTTTTGTTTTAGCCCACCCTCCCCGTGTTGCAGGGCTCAGGGTGGGTAACAGCATTCATTAAAACAATCCATAAGTTAAGATATTAACAGTTCTACAGTACAACAACATCACAGATGACATACAAAGGAACACAACCTGGTGCTCCTGATCATGGGAAGGAATAAATATCTTAATTTGATCTGGTACAAGGAGTGGGGGAGGGAAGAGAAGAGAAAAAAGAAAAACAACTAAGGAAAAGGAGGAGGGGAAGGGAGGCCAATTCAGAACAGAAACCATTGCTGCCCTCAGACATGGGCCTGGCAGTACAGCTCTGTCTTACAGGCCCTGTGGAACTGTATCAGATCCCACAAGGCCTGAATCTCAGCTGGCAACAGGCTGAAGCCAGGGCCAAGAAAACCCTGGCTCTGGTTAAGGACTGCCAGACACTCTATGGGCCAAGGACCACTAGTTAGTTATTGTCACTAGAGCATAGTGCTCTTTGGGGGATGTACCAGGAGAAGCGGTCCTGAAGATATGCTGGTCCCAGGCCATTTAGGGCATTAAATGTCAGTACCAACACCTTGAACCTGATCCACTATTCAAATGGGAGGGCTTCTGGTGCCCTGGCCCCACTGCTGGACCTCCTGATGGCACCTGGTATATTTTGGCCGCTGTGTGACAGAGTGTTGGACTAGATGGGCCATTGGCCTGATTCAACATTGGCTTCTCTTATGTTCTTATGTTATGTTCCTAATCTGGAGCCAGTGCAGCTGGCAGAGCACCAGTTGGATATGAGCTCTAAAAGAGGTTCCTGTGAGAACACACATGGTTGCATTCTGGACCAGTTGTAGTTTCTGGGTCAGTCTCAAGGGAAGCCCTATGCAGAGCAGGATACAGTAATCTAGTCTGGAGATGACCGTTGCATGGATTACAATGGCTTGGTCAAGGTAAGACAGGAAGGCATTGCTTGACTTGGTGCGGGTAGAAAAATGCCAATCTAGCTATATTTGTGACCTGGGTGTCCATTGAGAGGGAGGCATCCAGAAGCATACCCAGATTCTTGATGGTTGGCACTGGTGTTAAAGGCACAATTTCAAGAGCCAGGAATTGGCATTCCAACCTTGGATCTCCCCAGCCCAGCCATAGAATCTCCATCTTAGTTGGATTTAGTTTCTGCCAACTCTGTTTTAACCCTCCAACTACAGCCTCCAAGCTCTCGGCCATCAACAGATACAGCTGGGTATCATCCACATTCTGGTGACACCCTAGCCCAAAACTCTACACCAACTGGGCAAGGGGGTGCATGTAGATGTTGAATAACATTGGGAAGAGGATTGCCTCTTGGGGAACACCACATACCAGAGGGTATTGTGGTGAGACCTTCTCCCCTAGTGTCACTCTCCATCCCTGACCTTGGAGAAATGAGACAATCCACCAAGGCTGTTCTCCAGATCCCCACGTTGGTGAGCTGGTGGGTCAATAATTCACCATGTTGAACGCTGCTGTCAAAGCAAGTAATATCAGCAGCACCAACCCCCTTTGATCCAGCTGTCTATGGAGATCGTCTGTGAGAGCTACCAATACCATTTCTGTCCCATGGCTGGGGCAAAAGCCAGATTGGAAAGTGTCCAGGGCCAAAGGGTCTTCAAGGAAGGCTTGGAGCTGATCTGCTACCACTCTCTCAACTACTTTACCCAGGAATGATAAGCTTGATACTGGGCGGTAGTTGGACGGATCAGTAGGATCCAAGGATGATTTCTTTAAGAGCGGCAACACCACTGCCTCTTTTAATCTCCCCAGGAAGACCTCTGAACTCAGGGACAGATATATAATGTCCACCAGGGAGCCAATATTCTATTACCATTGGCTTCCACCAGCTATGATGGACACAGATTTATCACATAATGCATCTGACATATCATTTAATAGCATTGGGACAGCAAGATGCTAATGGAGCAAAATGGTTGTGACCTGCACAACCACACATATTTGGGGGGAAGCAGGAAAAAAAAGATAAGGATGCTGCTGCATATTCTTTTGGCAAAAATCTCATATGCACGTTCTTAGATTTACAACTTCTGGAAAGGTGGTAATGTTCCATGATGAGCAAAATGCTCCAAAACCAAACAAGGCTTAAGTACAATGCTTGGCTAGAAAACAAACACTTATTGTAGATAGAAGACAAGAGCATTTTTCCAATAAGTTGTAAAGTAGCTGACAAAATTATTAACCTAGCAGCTTTGGTAATCACATACATGCAGTAAACAAGATATACGACTTGAAGATCAAACACATATTTGAGAAAACGCAAATGCACTTGATGAAAAAAGACTAACATTCTAAAAATTTCTGCAAGCCCAGATGGTTATTACAAGCTAACTTAAAACCTAGCAGTAAGAATTCTAAACCCCCTTGGACAGTGAACTTTCAATTATAACTAAGTAATTACAACTGAAATCTGAAGCAAGAAAGCACAACTCATTCTGAATGCCATTTTTATTATAAACCCTGTTGCCAGCAAACCGCAGCTCATACAGTTATAAAACCCTAAACTGCTATATGTATATTTGCAAAGCACTTTGTTGTTGCCTCCTGGGAATGCCATGTTCTGGGCTCTACAGACAGAGGGCAAAACAAAATGTAATGTGGAAGACTTTCTGGGACCAAGCGCTACAAATACATAAACATGCAGCAGCTGATGTTTTGTGTATAGCAGAAAAATAGCAGAAGGCATGGTTTGAAACACACATATTAAGGCCATTCTATGACTGGCAAAAGAATGTTATACAGATAAGAAGCTCTGCCATGGTCCTTTTTAAATAATATGAACCAATCTCCATATATGCTGTGAGGAAACACACTTGCAAGCCCCATTCCCTTGAGCTCCAGAAGCTTGGAGAAGTCCAGGGCTGTCCCAGGTCTCTGCCAGCAATGTTGACATCTTTCCATCTCCCCTTACTCATGGAGGGGTTTTTTATTTCTCTCAGAGTAGTAACTGCTGCCACCAAAGGGATTTGTATTTCCAGCAACTTATACTTTACTGCTGTTGAAAGATCCTGCCCAGCTGCTGTATCCCACACTTTAGTTGTTGTATCTTGCATGGGAATGATCTATTGCACTTTCCCAAGTCTGCACTTTGGGGATAGAGAGCTACATACCAGCCCCTCCCCATTACAACTCTTTGGAGAACATGATTGGATCAGGCATGGTACCAGCACAGAGATCGGGCTTTGAGCATTCAAATTATAAGAAAATTTAATAAACAAAGAGTGCACACATGATCCATACAGGAATCAGACTAAGCGAACTTAAAAAGGCAAAAGTGTGCCATCTTCTTTGGTCTCTAACTTGACATAGCCAGAGGACACTGTTTTAGGAAAAACTGTTACAGCAATTTAAAAGTCCTTCATTACCTCCATTCTCTGGTTTAGTGGTTGCTCCCCTTTATACCTTGATGTGGTCAAGATACAGTCCTGATGTAAAATTTAGCACTTCATGGCCTGAAGTAAGAGTCCTGAAAATGTATAGTCTTCCTCTGAAAGGGGGGGTCCATCTCTTCTTAGGTTTGTTCCTTTACTCCTGACACAAAAGGAAGAGATACTATCAAGCCTTCTGGCTTTCCCAGTCTGTATTCCTAGGTATGACAATCTTTCTAAGGTGTTAGGTGGTAAACCTTTTGTTTTACTCCAGCCAGGTCTATCTGCATAATTGAACACGAAAGTGGTCTGTGTTTGGGAGAGAGAAGGGTCATCTCCTGTAGTTTTCCCTTTGCTAGTTTTTTACCATCATTGTAGCCTCTGGAGCGTGTGTAGAGAACAACCCCAATTATGACTATATTGATGTGAATTCTAGGATGGAGAACATTTCTCCACTCATGTGGTTGCCATTATATGTGATGAGGGCAAAGCCTCCATATATCTGGAGCATCATAGGCTGGCATATACTACTGTTAATGAGGTCATGGTACATGTGATTTTCATCTCTGAAAATGATTCACATGCTTAAGAATTTTTTTCTAATTCAACACATCACTATGATAATGCATGAAGTACCTTGTATGCTTAAAAACTACCTAAATGTTAAGGATGATTATGATGATGACAACGATGACAATGACCACGATGGCAACGACAATGACGATGATGATGATAAACTAAAACGGATATTTTGAACAGGAAGAGTGCCACAGTTTGTGCATTTATTCAATTATATGCAAAGACATCAGAAAATCTACTGAAAGCTCTGCTTGAATCTTACAAAGAAAAAAGCAGGCAAAAAGACAATGGTGCAATAAAAGAAAGCAAATATTTATTATATCAATAATCCCTACACATTTCATGTTACCTTCAAGGGGGGGCGACCAAATAGAGGATGGGAGCATTTGAGGGAATGGAGAGTGGGGAAACAGCATCATGCCTACTTTTTTCTTTGTGACTGGTGCAGCTGTTTTGATTTTTTTGCTTGAAGGTTACAAAAAATAGTTACACAAACTGGGCCTAAGCCTCTGTTTGCTGAATCCTCTGCTAGGTCAGTTGCCAGCCCTGCTAGTCGCAATTTGAATCTAAATGTCCCTAAGCTTCACTGCCTTAACCATGTCTGCTTTGTCCTTTGTTAACTTTTCCATTCTTTTCCTCTCTCTGACCTCACTTCGTACTGACTTTGGCTTGATTCCTCTGGTCTGATCAAGGACTCCTAATGACTCTAACTGTGCAGATGGCCCCCTTTGTGTGAATGTGTCTTCTGATTTCTTGGCTGATTTAACTTCATGCTTATTTAACTTTATGCTTATTTAACTCAGCATAGATTGTTCTGAAGTATTTAATGTATTCTGGCCTCTCTGCCTCTGTCAAGAGAGGTTGAGTTCAACTGCCAGCATTTCACTCTGGTGTGAGAGCAGGTGTAGTATCAGGTCTTTGTATGCAAGATATTCCCTTTGACTCCTCTTTGCATCCTGGTATGAGGGCACCCTTATGGAAAAGAAAAACATCATGGTGGCCAATGTACAACAGCATAGTGCTTCCTAGTTCCATTCCCCTGTCAGAACAAGCACAGCAACTGATCACAGACTTTTTCATGCACTGGAGTACCAGGAGGTGACAACATGGAGTGATAATGCAGATGTTCATAATGGTCTCTTGTCAGACTGTGAGATTGGAACATTGCCCTGATAATCCAATTTGAGGTATCCCTCAACCATGTTATATCAGCATGTCAGCCATGATCCCATGTTGCATACTGGTAATCTGCAGCTCCATCAGAATGGAGCAGCAGAATCCCAGTGCCATTCACACAATATACGCATGGATGGCCATTCATCAGGAGGTGTTACAGTTTTGTGGACTCACACAAGAAAAGCTTTTTGGCACTTATCAGCATGAAGAGAGGAAATACAAATATGCTTTCTACAACAGAACCATATCATAATCGAAAAGTTGGAGGCCCGCACAAAATATGAGCACAATGTTACTCTATTTCAGTAACAGGGAAACATAAACAACATGTCAAAGGATAAAAACAGAAACTAGATATTTGTGGCTTAGATGTCCCAACCAAACAAAGTAAGATTAACTTTCAGCTCAGTCAACCACTGAGGAAGTCCCTTGAAGGATAAAAGAGTACTTTGACAAAGTGGGATGCTTAACTGATCATCAGACCTGCTTTGTCACTTTCATCTTAGCAATACACAGAAGAGACCAAACTTCCGTGCCAACCCTTGGCATGAGCACCAGGCACAGAAAGAAAAGGAGTCAGTTAGCCTGAGGACAAAAGGGGAAGCAGTTAAAGACTGCGGCCAACTCTGCAAAGACAAAGCAGCTGGCAAGAGAGACTGACAAGGAAGAGGCTTGTGCCTGTCTGCTACAGAGAACAGCTACAGCAGAATCATAAACCTGAAAGACTTTACGAGGGAGGGCTGCCGGCAAAGTGGAATAAAAAACACTTCCAATTACTGCTTGAGGCGATTCTGTTAATCTGTAGAACTCCTGACAGAATGTCTATTCAGTCTTCACCCAATGTATTCTGCCTAATGGGAACCTTATTGTGTTTGACACTGAGGGTAATTACCTCATGAGAATTTTTCATAGGAGAGGAACGAACACTTTAATTTTCTGCAGGTGTCTTGGACACATTCTGCGCCCAAAAGAATGAGGTGCACATTCTTGATTTGCAGCAGTGCTTTCAGAATAGGATGGTTCACGCTTGAGAGAAATGTGTTTATCACGTCCATCAGGGGAAACAGCATAACTTATTCTTTGTCCATCATAGGAGCAAGAGCCAAGAAATCTCTCTGACAAAACTCCATGAAAAACATCAACAATAGCCACTCAGTTACTAGGAGAACTTCAGTGTTCATCTTTTTCAGTCAGGAGGAATGTATACAAATTCTCCTTGTTCCACTAGCACCAGTTTCTTGTACTGTTGAATCCTGTCATTTAAAGGTACTCAGCTACTACCAGGGCTAATTGTTGATGTTCACTGTATTAATTATTAATTCACTGGGGGAAATAACTATTACAAACTACTTTATCTCTAAAACTATAACATGATAGTAAAAAACATGCCAGCAAAAGAGATCAATTTTTATGATCTTTCTGAGAAAGAGACTCTGTTTGATGGTAAAATAACTGCATGGCAGCTAAATACCTTGGGATCTATGATGCAATGTCGTAGTAGCAGCATTGCTTGGAAATTTGGTAGTATAAGATTTCCCTGGTATTTTAATGAACAAAATGTAAAATAAAGCAAATCCTGAAATTTTAAATCAAGTTAATACTCCTCAGTTGTTGTTGTTTTCAGTTAGTTGAAGAAACTACAAAGAATATTTTACTATATTCTATATAAGGCCTATATTACTAAGTAGGGTGCTCATGTTTAGATCTAGGTAGACATGAGAGAAAGGGCACAGTATGAAGGGGTCTCTACTCGTACTCTTGTAGGCAAAAGTAGGAGTATGGTGCCCCCCAAATCCCAGCCCAGCTGTAGGCAATACTTCGTTATGCCACTGGAAGAGGCAGAGATTCATGTTCACTCACAAGCTCTGTGCTTATACGTTGCTTCCCATTCAACCAACACATGGTTTTGGGTCATTCCTCCTATCAGGTCCTTCCTCCAACAAAGTAGTGAAGGGGGGGGGGGCCTCAAGCCACCTTTGCTACCAATAAAATCTGGAAGAGAGGAAAAATTAGAGGAAGTATACTCTCTGGTGCACATCTTCACAACCCAAGACCCCCTACTTCACTGCAGAGATCTTTTTGACAGCAAAGAAAGGCTGGAGCCTCTCCACTTGGCTTCTGAGGATTATGAGAGGGATAGAGTTCCTGTAATGCATGCCTTCTGTCCCATATCTGAACAGGGGTGGTGCCAGAGGGAGGCAGGGGGACCAGTACTAGCCCATACAAGGAGCTCACCACCCCAGTCACCCCACCCCCATTGCTGGACACATGTCATTATTTGAAGGAAGGGCAAGTGTCACATGTACAAGATCATTCACATGTTATTGATATAGGCTTTTGATGTTCACATGCAGCTCTTAGCCAACAACAGTTTTTTGTGGCTACTATGGACATATGCTTCAAGATGCCAGCCGGCCAATGGCAATCTTGGAATGGAGAAGAGGAATTGCTAAGGGCTGGGGGTAAATTAGAGCCTGTGTTGATTTTTCTGAACCCTCCTTGATATCAGCCAGGCTAGAATTTGTTGCTTTGTTTGTGTCAACAGGACAAGGACAATTAAGTCTCATCAGGAGAGAAGGCAAAGCATAGTCCTTCTGCAATGTGTTGACATGATATGCTGCAATCTTTGACCATTTGACTTCTAAGTTGCCATGCAAACCTGTGTCCCTTGATTTCTGATATAAATCTGGTCTCAAGGTTCCTCCTCAAGAAATAACACCTCTGCTCTAAACCTTGTATTTTGTGGATTATAGATAAGATTTGTATTTCTTTTTGGTCCACATTTCTGTATCAGCTGTTACTTACTTCTGGGTGATTTTTTTTCTCCAGTATAAATGTAAAAGTAATGAGAAATATAGAGTATTAGCTGTTGTAGATTTTCCGGGTTGTATGGCTGTGGTCTTGGCATTGTAGGACTTGACATTTTGCCTAATGAACTCCGGCTGTGAAAGCCTTCAACAACATATTAATATAGAGTATGCTAAAACTGGGTGTCAATGGTCTAGGGAAATCTTGAGACTGGATTGTTGAAAGCCATTTCCTCAAGGAATTGCTTTATCAATAATATTAGCTATTTAATATTCTACTTGTTGCATATATTGTCCCAATATATTTTGGTATTTTATTAAAATACTATGGACAAGCAACAGGTGGTTGTTAGGAGATCTATTTTACAGCATTTTTTGCATTTAGTTGGCTGACAGTGATAAGCAGATGTACCAGCCTATCAGCATAATTTATAATGACTTCCCTGATTTTCTTAACCCCTTTCCTAATAACGTATCAAGGATACCCGCTTAGAGCATTAGGGCACAAAAAAGGGAACTATATACAGAGAAAGCTTATGAATGTTTGCTCATCAGTCAATCCCACTGTGATCATGCCTCTTGTTTCTTTCAAAGGCAATGGATTGCAATAAAAAGCAAACACCTTCATCTTCTTGACCTTCACAAAACCAGCAAAAGTAAGAAAAAGACCTGATGTCACAGAAACACACAAAAAAAATGAATCTGAAATTGACTGGGCAGAGTAATGAATCTGAATTTTGTGGATCAGACAATTCAGAAGAAGAAAGTGTTTCAGAGCTTCCTGATATTGGTTCAGTGGTTGATTTAGTGCCTTCATGTGTAAAGAAGCTACCTGGTCCTAAAGACATTGCAGAGTCTAAAGCAGGAAGTCCAATTCAGCCAATGATAAAAAGTTTTCCAGCAACAAAATGTGGCTAGTCATGGAGACATTTCAGTCCAACATGGTACAAACTCTTCTCCTAGCTGAAATATAGTGTAATAGAAAATGCTGCATTTTGCTTTGCCATTTCACTGAAAACTATCCCTGAACTGGTGAAAATGCATTTACTCATAAAGGATACAAAAAAAATGGAATGATTCAGGACTGAAACTTCATAATAGAAGTTTGATAATAGAAGCTTCATAATAGAAACTCAGTCCACAAAGATTGCATGGTGCCATGGGAGAGTTATAAACAAACCCAGAAATTCAAAGGGTTTTAGCACAATTAAGTGATACTTGTAAAAAACTTATAAAAGAAAATAGGTATTATGTAGCCACTCGTGTAGAAATTCTTTTGTTCACTGCTATACAAAATATTGCTCAGCATAGGTATTGGGAAAATGAGGAAAGTGATAACATGGTAAATGTTATCGAACCCTTGCACTTAATTGCAAAGCACAGTCCCAGAATCCAGTCTAAAATAGATTCAAAATATACACATCATTCTGTTCAAGATGAATTGTTAAGCATCATGAGCAGAATGGTTCTGGAGCCAACTTCTGATGCAGCTAAGAAAGCTGGCTTCTTTGCATTCATTGCTGATGAAACAAAAGACATATGTAAACAGGAACAAATTCAATAGCTCTCTGTTATTGCAACAATGGCAATATATATTAATGGTTTGGTGGTTTCCATTGGGTGCTCCTTCATTAATGAGTTACGTAAAGAACACCTTAGCATGCTGTGGCATCAATATCAAGCACTGCATAGCACAAACCTATGATGCAGCCAGTGTAATGAGTGGAAAATGGGGTGCAGGCATTGCTCTTGAAAGAGGTTCACTCCTTCAACCGTAGGCTGAACTTAGTTATTGCTGATGTGCATAAAAATATTTACGTTGTTGAAAACTTCTTTAGTCTTCTTCAGCAAATGTATGTATTTGTATCCTATTCTTATATGCATCCATGTTTCATTGATAGGGAACAGAACTGTTGTATTTTAAAGATTGTCAGACAGTAGTTGGTTGTTTAGCTGTTAAATCTAAACATCCTATAATTTTACTGCTTCTGAATGTAATTAGTAATTAATCAAATTCTCAAAGTGTGGAGGCCTGCAGAATTCTAAATCAAATAGATTTCAGCTTTGTGTTTTGCTTGACTCTTTTTGGTGAAGTGCTTCTTGAATTTAAAGTGATAACAGACTATTTGTGACACAGCTCAAGCTTGTGTTCTAATTAATTCCTTAACTAACAAATTGCAAGATCTCAGAGATCAGGATGAAAATTTCAGCAAAATTATGGCAGAAGTAGAGATGTTTTCAAAAGAAAATTCAAAATGCCAATTAAAGGAAAGAGAATACGCTGTATCCCCCCCCCCCAAATTCCAAAGCAAAGTTACTGAATTTAACACAGCAGAAAGCATCTGTAACAGACTCTTGGATTGGAATCAGCCTGCAGGAAAAGACACCTGCAGTCACATGACTAGCAGTGGTAATGTAATTCTGATGCAGAACTGGGGGGGGCTTCTAATGATTAAAAAAAACCTCTTGTCATTTGGAGTCTGGCCACTGAGACTGTCAGTTGTTGTTTTTTTGGTCAGTAGGTACTGTGCCAGGGGACTGACTAGTCATGTTGGATCTCGCTGAGTCCGAGTAGCAAATGAGATTTCTCTACAGATTCCAATATTAAGGGAATCTGAGAAAAGCCAAATGTGGTTCTACACCATAATGAAAACAAGAGTCTTAAAAAGGAAAATAAGCTCCTGGTGGTTAAACAAGAGATTCATGTCCTTCTCACATAGAATCTATACCCTGCTGGACAGAGAGTCGGGTTTAGTGGATTTAGTGTGTGCCAGGAGGATTTATTGGACTAGTGGGTGTCCAAAAAGAAATGGCAGGGGGGAACCCAAGGCACAGCCAAGGTATTTTGCTGTGGAGGTGGAGAGTACCTGAGAAATCCCCAAAACGACCCTGAATTTTAAATTAAGGTTATTGATCATACTGTAAGTGAATTTAAGAGAAGATTTACAGACAATTGCAATGTTTTAAATGGGGTTCGTACTTTCAGTCCTGGGTGCTGTTACTTTCTTGATCCAGAAAAAACTCAGACTATTTGCAAGTTATTATAGTGGTGACACAAATGGTTTTGAAGCAAAACTCAGACTTTCCCCAAAAGTTCTAGAGAGGTATGAACAATGCTTACTTTTGTTGAAGGCTTTCATGACCAGAGTTCATTAGCTGTTGTAGATTTTCTGGGTTGTATGGCCGTGGTCCTGGCATTGTAAGACCTAACTAGGGATGTGCATTCAGTGGAAAAAATGCAGAAAAGGGCAACTGCAATGATAAGAGGAGGACACTTTCCCTATGAAGAAAGGTTATCACGCTTGGGGATTTTAGCTTTGAGAAACAATGACTGAGGGGTGACATGATAAGAGGTTTACAAGGCTATGCATGGGATAGAGCAGGTAGAGAAAGAAGTACTTTTCACCCTTTCTCACAAGACACGAACTCATGGGCAGTCAGGTTAGAAGTTAGAACAGATGAAAGGTTTTTTGGTTCTTACAGGTTTACAATTTTAAAAAGTTCTGCTGGTTGCTGTTGCTTGGTGCGTGTGGTGGGGTTGGTTTGTTTTTTTCCTGTCTGCTCCAGCCTCCATACATTTGTCAAATTACATCTGGAAGCTGTTCATGCCAGCCACCACCACCACCTCCTGTAGCAGTGAATTCCATGTATTAATCACTGCCTTAAGTGCTGCTGGCTGGGTTTCCCCTTTGAAACAATGGAGGTAATGGGAGGTAACCTGTTTGAGTGCCCATAGAATTGGGCCCATTGGTCCAATTGCTTTGAGACGTGGGAGTGTATGTGGGGAGAGGCTGCCGAAGCTACCCTGAAAATTTGAAGCCTCTCCCTCAAACCCCCTCCCCCCCAGAGCCACTAACAGCACCGTGGGGGAAAAGTAACTTTTTCCCACCATAGTGAACAATGGAGGGGATGGGGGCAACCTGTTTGGGGGCCCATAGAATTGGACCCCCCAGTCCAATGTTCTTAAAACTTGGTGGGTATCTCTGGTAAGAGGCTCCACCAGCTACCCTGTGAGTTTGGAGACTCTCCCTCAAACCCCCTCCCTCCAGCCCCCAGAATATATCCTATGTTTTCGCCATTGACTTCAATGGCCCATAGGATATAATGGAGCTGAAATTGACATTCGGCTGGCCCAAAGACTCCCCAATCCCTGGTACTGCTGAAACTGACATGCAGGAGCCTTTCTGCCCTCCCAAACTGATTATGCCATATTCAGCCAAACCGAATCGGGCTGAATTGGTTTTTTTTTCGCACACTCCATCTTTCTGTCTTATACTTCTGAGGATGCCAGTAACAACTCCTGGTGAAACGTCAGGTCCTACAATGCCAAGACCCATAGCCATACAACCTGGAAATCTACAACAGCTAATGCTTACTTTTCTTGATGAACTAGAACTGTCTTTCAGTGAACTTTACAGACCATGCCATAGCCCTTGACCTTGAAACTGTTGTTGATCATTTTGCAGACCTGCATAAAAATCAAAAGATTCAGCTCCTTTAAATCTGCATACCATCCCTTCTCTTTCAGTACATGACTCCATACAGCCAGAGAAGATTATTTGGATACACAAGATAAAAACCAACATGCGTGTGTGTGTGGGGGGGGTGTACAGAGACCCGGTGTCTTAGTTTGCTCTTACTTTCCCTATGGTTATAGAGTTCTTCCTGCATTACTTTAAAAAGTAGCCGTTTTCTAGAGAATGTTCTGTCTGTTTAATGTGTATACCACGGAAATGTTTATACAGCAACTTAAAACTTGTTTGAAAGCCCTTTTCCTTACTGTAATTTGAATTTGATTAATACATGCTATATAAAAATGAATATTGCCTAATGACATGATTTATTTCAGAGGAAACATATTTAGCATTGCAGTTTTGCCATAAAATGTACTTTATTTTTCTTTCTGAAATCTCTTTACATCTCTGTTAAGCTTGCCCACCCAGAAATATACTTTGTCCCTTCTGTGCCTCCCCAGATTTTTTCCCCCTGGGGCTGCCACTGCATCAGAAGCAGAAATTTTTGCTTCTCTTTTCAGTGTAGAAAGGGGGGGAAGTACCCATGCCACAGCCACTATTTTTAAGAAGGGAGTCTGAAGAATTCAGTCTAATTGAGGCAATGAGAGATGAAGCTCTAGACCTATTGAGGAAATTAAAAACCAGTAAGTTTCCAGATCCAAAGAGTTCTTAAGAAACTCAAATTTGAGACTGTTGATCTGATAACCCATATATGTAACACAACTAAATTCAGCCACTGTACCAGAAGACTGGATAGTAGAAAATATTACACCGGTTTTGAAAAAGGAGTCCAGAGGGGAACCAATAAATTATAGACCAGCGTGTAGACAATAGTGACCTGGTAGACATTATAAACTTGGACTTTCAAAAGGCTTTTGACAAGGTAGTTCACCAAAGATTCCTGAGTAAACTTAGCAGTTATGGAATAAGAGAAGACTTGGTTAAATGACAGGAAGCAAAGAGATAGCTCTCATAATGGAGGGAAGTAAGTGGTGGAGTCCCACAAGGATTGATATTGGGGCCAGTACAATTTAATTTGTTTATAATTGATTTGGAAGTAGAGATGAGTAGTGCAGTGGCCAAGTTTGTAGATGACACAAAATTATTCAGGATGATGAAAACCAAGGCTGATTGTGAAGAGCTCCGGGAGGATCTCCCCTAATTGGGTGAGCGGGCAATGATGGGACAGATGAAGTTCAGTATTGGTAAGTGTGAGGTGATGCACATTGGAACAAAAAAATCCAGCTTCAAGTACAGGCTAATGGGGTCTGAACTTGCTGCGGCTGAGAGGGGAAAAGATCTTGAGATTGTAATAGATAGCTCACTCAAATTGGCAACCCAGTGTGCTGCAGCAGTGAGAACTACAAACTCTATGTTGGGGACTGCTAGAAAAAGGATTGAAAATAAAAAGATCGATATTATAATGCCCCTGTATAGATCAATGGTACAGCCTCATTTGGACTACTGTGTGCATCTCTGGTCATCATATCTCAAAAGGGACATTGCAGAGCTGGAAAAAGTATGGAGGAGGGCAAGCAAAATGATTAGGATGGTGGGAGTACCTTCCTTGTGAGGAAAGGCAGAATAGTCTGGAAATCTTCCATTTACAAAAGAGATGGCTAAGAGTGGTTTATAAAATTATGCACAGGATGGAGAGAGTTGACAAAGAAAACTTTTTCTCCTCTCCCAAAAAGCTAGAACTTGAGGGCACTAATGAAGCTGATAGGCAATAGATTTACAGAGCAAGTGGTTAAAATGTGGAATTTGATGCCAGAGGATGTCATGATGGCCACAGGCATAGATAGCTTTAAAAGGAGATTAGACAGATTCATGTAGAATCAGTCTATCAGTGGCTATTATCCATCATGCCTAAAGGGAACCTCCACATGCAAAGGGAGTAAATCTCTGAATACCAGTGCCATGAGGCAACACCAAAGGAAGGTCTTGTTAGCCTTTATGCCCTGTGGTTTGACCTCCAGAGGAACTGGCTACAGTGTGAGACAGGATATTGGACTAGATGGACCTCTGTTCTCATCCAACAAGGCTCCTCTTCAGTTCTTCTGAGTTCAATTCCTGTCTACCCCATCCTTGCAGTGATCTTTTCAGCAGAGAAGAGGGGATTGAACTCACCCACTCATCCACAATGATCCCATATGAAGGGAAAGTGAGCTTTAAGGAAGTATGCCAGAGGACACATGTAGAATTCTTCCTCCCATCAAGATAATCTTGGTTGGTAGAAATAATTAATAATGAAAAGGATATTTGAAGAGGCAATTCAATATCTTTGAAGTTTTTGTAGGTTCTGTTGTATGCTGTGAAGGTGAATATAAATAGCTTCCTCCTTGGAAAACAGTAAAGGTATTAAAGGAGCAGTGTAAGAAATGTTATTATTAAAAGCATTTCTAGATTTGCTATAGTCCTGATTTATTTTCTCTTTCCCAAGCTCCTCACAAATAAATAAGGTAGTTATGTAAAATACACCCCGCTTTTCTCCAGATCTTTATGAAGTGTGATTTCACACTGTCCCCCATGCCCAAATAAGAAATATACACCATATAATGATCCATATATTCATAACTGATCCACATCTAAATGTGTTACAGTTCTTTTAAATAATGTACAGTTTAACAGAAATCTTTTGCAGAAATGATACCAGAAATTCCAGCAGTAACAATTACAAGAAAGAAGTTAGGACTATGCTTCCAAAAAGCCCTAAAGTGGAGCTTAGGAATATTGAGCACTTCAGCTTTTTGTTTCATTCAAATATGGAATTAATTGCATTTGGAGACAAGGTTCACACATTTTAGGCAGAACCAGATTCACTTCATGATCCAAATGTAAAGCATTTTCATAATTTATTTTAGCTAAACCTAAACATCCAGGTCAAAATCTAGGGATACAGAACCAAACTGATTGAAACCAAAACATTTTTACATAAAGCCAAGGAAACCAAACCCATCCAATTTTGCACAGCTTGTTAAAATGACATTATCAGAGCTGAGGCTATTTAGGAACACTTACATCATGGCCAAGAACATGTTTAGACAAGAGAGAGAAAAATATGTTCAAGCTTGTTTGGAAGCTTAAAACAAGCCTAATTAACATTTTGGACATTCTAAGTGATGTTAATTTGTTGATCTGGAAATGTGCCTTGTGAATTTTTCAATGAATCATCATTCCTTCAAGTCTCTCCTACAATTAAGGCAAGACTGCATGCCTTGTCATTGGATATTTCAAAGGATTTTACACTCTTTGTATCATGATGTAACAGGTAAAAGATATAGAAAGCACAACCAAACCGGGCTACCCTGGACTCTGAAGGACAAAAGTCAAGGGGGACGAGTAAAGTACCAAATAAAAGGATAAAGCCAATTAACCTCTTTGCTTTGGTTTGTGCAGTAAGTTGTTTTGTGAAAGAACAAGATGCACCCCAGACATGCTGGCTCTGCTGTAGGATCAAGTCCAGATGGAGTTTTATAAAAAGTGCATAAAACCCTACATGATATGGATAATGTCTGCTCAAGAGCTATTTGCAGTTTAACAAAGATGATGGAACAAGAGGGTATACATGAAAATTAAAGAAAATCTTATTGGAAACAGATGTCAGGAAGCCCATTTTCATGCAAAGAATCATAGCTGTTTTGAATAGACAAGGAAGCAAAGTTGTTCAGGTAAAAACACTAGTTCCATTCACAAACAATTGAAAAGTGACCTGAGGTGGAATAGAGTATGAATGACTAATGGGTCTCATTTAGACAAACATCCTAAATATGCAATTGGCGTGTAATATGTTCAAAAGTAGATTATAGAGGAATTTGTGTGCAGAGAATATTGAATTATTTCCAGTTAACATTTGTTTAGTCAGATATAGACTTTTTGTCTCTGGCTGCTTATAGTTCCTTATTTCTGAGTTTACAAACTTTGCTCAACATTAATATTTATATACAAATATTAGGGTAAAGAGTATTTTCAGACAATCCATTTAACAGAATTTATCTCCCCCCCCTTCAAATGCACTTTTCTATTCAAAAGTTAATACTACAGTCCTTTTCTTGGAAGTAAACTTGATAGAATGTGGTGATGTTTACTCCAGAATAATCATGCAGTGGATTAAGGGACAGCAACAATTTAAAGATTCATCACTTCTTTTGAGTGTGATGGAAGAAGTAAAATAAAATGCATGAAATTAAAAACAAAATATTCAGCGAAGGCTTAAAAAGATGTTGAGTCTACCTGGAAAGCAATTCTGGTTGATGCTATGGCCAAGTTATTGAATTACATTTTCATATATTTGCATCTCATTATTCCTGTCAGGAATATGGGACAGCATTTATCCTCACAACAATCGTATGTGGTATTTTATGCTGAGACAGAATATCTTACCAAGATCTAAACTACCAGGTTGCCCCATTACTGGCTCCCACTTAAAGGAGCAGTTGGTGCAAAACTGGGCAGATGACATCAAACAATGTGATGTCCCTATCTGGAAATGATGGCATCATGGCATCACATGGCACTGTAGGAATTCTCTAATTTCTATGCTTTTACCACAGATATCTGGGGAATTTCTAGAACATTCCATGATGCCATTTCCTCCAGTCACCACCCCACAAATGTTTCTGACTCTGATGCTCCCAGTTATCTACTCTACCAAGGTCACATAGTAAGCTCCATAGCTGAACCAAGATTTAAACCTAGGTTTTTATGTTTAAACTTAATATTGATTCAATAGAGATGACCAGTTTATCAATGATTTGGATTTTCTACCACATAGTTGCTTCTTTGTCCACCTGTCTTATTTCATACATGGTAAGCCCCTTTCTCTGCCATATATTAACATTATCAATTTGTTTCAAGTGGCAAAACACATTGAAGTTTGGATGGTAAGGCAAAGGTAAAGGTTTCCCTTGCTCCAATCTCTTCTCTTCTTCTCAAAAGCCAGTCAAATCCAACTCTAGGGGGTGGTGCTCATCGTTTCCAAGCTGAAGAGCCAGCACTGTCCAAAGACTTCTCCATGGTCATGTGGCTGGCATGACTAAACACTGAGGTGCATGGAATGCTGTTACCTTCCCACCGAAGTGGTACCTATTTATCTATTTGCAATTTCTTGCTTTCAAACCAGAGCCCACTCTGTCACACGGCACTAGGGTATTGAATTGCCGAGCTACAGACCTTCTGGTCTGTAGAGCCTGTAAGTATTTCCAAACAACCTTTTTAATCTTTTTTATTTCACAATTGTTACTTTGCTTTATTTCAAGTTCAATTTAATTATTTTTAAAATGTAGCTGCAAGCTGTCCTTCATTCATTTTTTAATTTTTTTTAAATTGAAGAACTATATTACTCACAAAACCAACAAAAAGGTACATAAATTGTATATAACATTATCAAGTGTTTAAGCTAAATTATATCAATTCAACTTATATCTCCTTACATTATATTACATTACATCTTTACATAAGCCGTGTCCTTTTTTCCCCTTCTTTCAAAATGATTGTTAATTGTGCATTAAAACATACATGATGATTATTAGCTTCCTAAGCTCCAGCATCTTCTGTCTTCTTGTTTTAATCTGAAAATATAGTTGATTAACTGATGAAGTATATATAGGAGCCCAGAAAACCATTTAGGTCTATAGGAGCTCACAATGTAGGCCTTCTCCCCCGCCCGATGACCTACAGTATGAAAGCACATACCCATCTGCTCCCCAGGCCTCCCAGCCCCCCGAACTATATATACATCGAGCTAATAAATGTGTAGCTTGCTATTGTGATAAAACATTACAAGAGTACATTACATCAAGCTCTACTTCACCATCCTCAATTTCTTCAGAAAAATGAAACTTGCTGCTTTTAACTAGAGTCAACAGTGAATGAGTCTTCCTTTTTACAGCTCGAGCTGACCTTTATTCATTAAAAATGCTAATTAACTGTTTGATGCAGAGCTCTTCAGTGAGAGGTGGGTTAGAGGTACAAAAGTCCTTCAGGGGCTCAAAGACCTGGGCAAGGTGCCACTGCAAGGGGATAGTAACAGCACACCTGTTTTAATGAAGCATTTTGTGGATATTCCCCCAAATATAAGTGAAGACCCCGGAGGAATTTTTGTTTGAGAACCCATAGCAGTACTCAGCAGCCCTGGTTCACTTCCTCTGTTACGTTTATAGAAACCTTGCATACGTTGTTATAATTTGTAGCCTAGAATTTAAGCTGTAATTATTCAGTACATTTTTACAAAGTTAATTGTATTGTTTCACAATAACAATTAACTAATTTGTTTTTATAACTATCTTAAGTATTAAACCTGTTGACAATTACACTGTCTTTCTGTTGTTCTAAATAAAGTTAATGCTTTAAAAAGGCTGGGCATCTGTTCAACCTTATGCTGGAGCATATGAGTTCAAATAGACATCTTAATTACATAGCAACAGAACGAGTCAGCAGAAACCAGGGGTGGTACAAATGCAGACATGGAATGATACAGGAGCAATCATCACAGTCATCTGTATTACAGTACTTTAGCATATTTTTGAGAAATCAGCAAACCTCCCCACTTCGTAAACTGTAGTTATCACTTCACGGTATAGACATTCTGCTCCCTCAGCCTTTTGTGCTTGATGTAGCTTGAAGCCACTTCCCGCATTAGAACTTTCAATCACAAGAGCATTTCCACAATCTGCTCCTACAGTTTAAAACACAAGGTGAGAAAGAGGGCATCAGTACTGAGAACACCTGCCTAATTTAGGGTTGCCAGGTGCATGTCTGGAACCTCCAGGAGACTTTCAGGGGCAGGGCATGGGGGAAAGGGTGTCAACAACACATTTATGTCACTTTTTATAAACCAGAAGTCACATTTTTGAGCGATGATCTTCCTCCCATCAGCGACCCTTGGTTCTGTGTACTACGGTGCTCCTGGCTATGCAATAACAGGAGCTTGGATTAAAAATCCAATTTTGATATCTTATTTAGGTCCTTGAGAGAAGCAGCAGATATCCCCTGGGGACAGGGGGACAGCCCAAATGCAAAAAAAGCCAAAAAGCTGTGCAGAGTTCCATAGCTCTTCTGAATTTAGAATAACTTCATCATAGAAGTTTTGCAGGCCAATAACCAAAGCCTCTGACTAGTTCAGAGACTCCCAACTCCTACTCTAATGCAATCGAGAGGCTTCTTAAGTGCCCATTTGTCCCAAAGGCAATGCATAACCTTATCACCTCACAAGAACATAAGAAATATATGAACATAAAAGAAGCCAATGTTGGATCAGGCCAATGTCCCATCCAGTCCAACATTCTGTCACACAGTGGCCAAAAATACCCGGTGCCATCAGGAGATCCACCAGTGGGGCCAGAACACTAGAAGCCCTCCCACTGTTGCCCCTCCAAGCAACAAGAATACAGAGTATCACTTGCCCCAGACTGAGAGTTCCTATCTATACCTTGTGGCTAATAGCCACTGATGGACCTCTGCTCCATGTTTATCCAGTTTCCTCTTGAAGCCGTCCATGCTCATAGCTTCCACCACCTCCTGTGGCAGTGAATTCCATGTGCTAATCATTCTTTGGGTGAAGAAATACTTCCTTTTATCTGTTCTAACCCAACTGCTCAGCAATTTCGTTGAGTGCCCACGAGTTCTTGCAAGGCAGGGATCCTGCACCTGTCAGACACCCTGCATAATAATGCACACTGCAATCCATCGTGGGCTAGCAGTTAGTTTTCAAACCTTCCTAAAAAAAATTAATCCTAAATTCCTGTTCTAATTTTGGCCTGTCATAGTACCCACCATTGACAAGCACCAGGCTCAAGATACATAAAACCGGCCTCTGAGCCTCCCCAAAGTTATAGCCAGTTATCCTGTCAAGCCTGCTTCTCCAGCTCACATGGTCAGCATCACTGGATTCTTTCATCCCCAGATCTACTTCTCATCATTCTCCTGGATCAAACCATCACCCATCTTTTCTCCTCAAAAGGAATTCCATGTGTTCTCTTTCTCCCTTTGCCTTCCCCAAAACACCCCTGTTTTTCACTGCTGCCAGCCAATCCCCTTTCCTCACAGGGTTTTCTCCCAACAGACAACAGGTAGGCTTATCCATTTGTTTTGCATCTGTTTATTGAATACAACTGTTTTACTGTCTCATTTTGCTGTTCTGGCCAGTCCATTTTCCATTCTGTATCTTTCCATTCTGTATCTTGGGGAACAAAGATTTTTCTTACTTACTCTGCTCTCTTTCTTTTGGTGCACTGCCCCAAACTGGGACTCAGGTATACACAAAACAGATTGATCTCCTCACTGAAGAGCACCTCTGCTGCTATAGTCATTCAGCAGCACCCTTGCCCAGTCCTCTGGACTGCCAAGACTACCCAGGACATGGGAAGTTTGTCCTCCTTAGTGGCCCTGATCATGTTAACTTTTCATTTTATATATATATAATTATCTAAAGCTGGTATTTGTCCACAGACAACTCAGGAAGTCTGATCACTGGCCTAACATCAAAATTTATTCCTTAACATATGAATAGGACTAGGAGGAGTCCTTAACCTTATAGGCAAAGTATAGTACAGAAAATTAAATCTAATGGCTTTTTAATCTATCATATAAACCCAGTCTAGGGGGAGAAATCCCACCAAAAACCCATCAAATTATCAAATCTGGAAGCCTAATGACACTGTGCCAGGTTTCATTCATGTGATCTTTAATATCTACCATACAATGGAATAGGAAAGGAAGTGGGACACAACTAGGGTTGCCAACTCCAGCTTCATAATTTTTTGGAGACTTGGGGGCAGTGCCTGTGGAGAGTGGAGTTTGAGGAGGGGGGGAAGATCACCACGGAAGTAATTCCATACAGTCCTCTCCCTGAAGTTGCCATTTCTTCCAGAAGAACTGATCTCTGTAGTCTGGAGCTGAACTGTAATTCTGGAAGAACTCAAAGCCTCACCTGGAGGATGGCAACCTTAGAAGATCCTGCTAGCTGGCTGTCATCAGCTGAATGAGATCTGGCAGTCTGTTTCTCCTCTGTTTCTTACAGGTATTTAAGGGCTCATATATTTTGGCTTGGGGAGGCACCAGGACTTCAGAAGATTCCCCTTTCTCCTGTTTTTGGTTTGGTTTTGTTGTATTGTAAGCTGCTTTGTGTCCCCATTGTGGAGAAAATCAGGGTAGAAATGATTCTCTCTCTTTCTAATAATAGAATTATATTTGGAAGGGGCCATATGGACCACCTAGTCAACCCCCTACTAGCCTAGAGCATCCCAAACAAGTGTTTTTCTAACCGCTGCTTAAAGACTACCAGTGAGGGAGAACTCACCACCTCCCTAAGCAGCTGATTCCACTGTTGAACAACTCTTACTGTAAAAAAGTTTTTCCTAATATCCAGCTGGTACCTTCCCGCCCTTAATTTAAACCCAGTATTGTGATTCCTATCCTCTGCTGCCAACATGAATATCCTGCCATCCTCTAAGTGACAGCCCTTCAAATACTTAAAGAGAGCAATCATGTCCCCACTCAACCTCCTCTTCTCCAGACTGAGCATTCACAAGTCCCTCAGCCTTTCCTCATAAGGCTGCTCATATTTAATTTACAGCCCACCCATACCCCAAGATCTTATTCACACACAGTGCTACCGAGACGTATATCCCCCACCCAGTATGTGTGTTCCTCATTTTACTCAGATGTAGAACTCGGCACTTATCTTGTTCACATACGCCCACTTTTTCAGTGTGGCATTGAATTCTATATCCTCTGGTGTATTTGCTGCTCCTCCCAATTTGGTGTCCTCTGCAAATTTAATGAGTAGCCCCTCCACACCCTCATCCAGATCATTTATAAAAATATTGAAAAGTATTGGGCCCAGAACCAAGCCCTGGACACCTCCCTCCATTCAGATGAAATGCCACTGACAACTAATTTTTGAGCACGGTTCTCCAGCCAGTTCCCTATCCACCTAACTATCCTAGAAGCCAGTCCACACTCATCTAAGTTTACCCATCAGAACATTATGAGGAATCCTGTCAAAAGCTTTTACTGAAATCCAGATAAACAACATCAACAACATTCCCCTGATCCAGTAAGCTTGTCACTCTATCAAGGAAGGAAATGAGGTTGGTCTGGCAGGACCAGATCCATACTGACTTCCCTGAATCATCAAGCTTTAGATACTCACAGATTGATCCCTTTAAAATCTGCTCAAGTATCTTCCCTTGGACAGAGGTCAGACTGACTGGCCTGTAATTTCCTGGGTCATTCCTCCTCCATTTTTTGAAAACTGGGATAACATCTGCCCTTCTCTAGTCTTATGGCTCATCTCCCATCCTCTAAGAGGTCTAGAAGATGATGGACAAAGGCTATTGTTGGTCTTAAAGGTGCCAGTGGACTCTTAATTTGTTCTAAAGCCTCTGCAAGCTCTCTAGAAAGTTCTTTGAGCACTCTTGAGTGCATACCATCTGGCCTGGGGAATTTGTACTCATTCAATGCAGCAAGGTGCTTCTCAACTACCTCTCATCACCTCTCCCTCTCCCCACACACACACACACACAAACACCCCAAAATAACTCCCTCCCCCCTAAATATGCCTGAAAAGCTACACCCCAAAGCTGCACTCTGGCAAATAAAATAGCCCTGCATTACACCTAAGCATTTCTAGAGATGGCAACCCCTCTTATTTCCTCAGTGAATAATTTCCATAGGATGGAAGGCTCTGGTTGATGTCAGGCAGGCCACCCTAAGCAGGGCAGTAGCCGGCAAGAAGACCACAGCCTGGTGCATGGGGGCATATGGGAAGAGATGGTCCTTTAGATATATAGGTCTTGGGCTATAAAGGCTTTAAAGTCATAATGAGCACATTGGACCTTAACTTGGAAACAAACTGGCAACCAATGTAGCCATTTTCAAATAGGCATGATCCCAACAGCTAGCCCTTGACAATAATTGGGCTTCTGTATTTTGAATTAGCAGCATTATCAGACTTATCTTCCAGGTACAATTGCCACCTCAAGATTGGGAAATATCTGGAGATTTCAGGGTACAGCCTGTGGAAGGTTGCGTTTGAGGAGGGGGGGGCCTCAGCAGCTTATAATGCCATAAAATCTACCCTCCAAAGCTGCCATTTTCTCCAGGGGAATTGATATCTGGAGATCAGTTATAATTCTAGGAGATCTTCAGGCCACACCTAGAGGTTGACAAATTTCCTTCAAGGGCAGCCCAAGGTAAACCATGTTATAATACTCTAACTGCAAGGTTATGAAGCATGGATTAGCAAGTCCCACTTGGCTGAGTCTAAGAAAGTAAAGAGTTGGCAAATCAAAGACACCTAACATTAGGCACTCTTGGCCACTAAGCAAAGCTGCATTTCAAACAGCAAGGCTGAGTCCATGAACAGTTACAGAAAGTACCAGACTGAAACAGTAACTTGCTTCAAAATGATCCAGAGAACACAACACATAGAGAACAGAAAATATATTGAAGAAGAAAGCTAATCACACCTCAGTATGTGACATTAACTTATATCTGATTCAAACAGGGCTGGCGCGTTCATAGAGGCAAAGTAAGGTAGTCACCTTATGAAGCCAAGGTAGAAGGGTGCTGTACTGGCCTGCTGCTGCTGCCCCTTCCCCCCTCAGCTCTGTTGGCCCTTGGCCTGCCACCCCACTGAGGCCATTGGTGCCCCCAGTAAGTGCTTGAGCTGGCAGGTTTTAGCTGACTTTGCTCAGCCCAGCAGCGGCGGCAGCCCTCCCAAACTACATTTCCCAGCATGCCTTCCCCCTGCCTCCCCCTCCTTATAGCTGAGAAGCAACTGGCTCAGAGCATGGGGGGAGGGGAGCATGGAGCCAGCCAACCCTCTGCACAGCCCGGAGCCCACACAGGCGCCACTTTCTTGGCCGGAGCTGCCGCCATCGCCAGGAGAATGGGCAAGGAGGTGCAAGGCCCAGGGCTGGCACTGGGTTCAGGGACAGGCAGGCAACTGAACCGCATCAACAAGGCTCCTGCCAACAGCAGCTGTGCACCACGCTGTGCACGGGAAGCACGCCTTGGGCACCAGGGCAGGGGGGGGCAGATCCATGCAGAAACTTTTTAATCCACACAGAAGGAGAGCTAGGTCTCTTTGCCTGGAGGGAGGGGGAGAAGGAGGGAAGGGCGGAAGGGGCTCAGCCTCTGCCGCAGACTCACTCTCCTCAGAAGCCTTCCCCAGATGGCCTTCTCACCCCCCAACTGGCCCCAGGCTCTCGCTTAAAAAGTTAAGTTTTAACTTTAAAACATGCTCAAAACATTAGCACTCTTGCAATATCTTGTTCATTTATCTGACACCCTTTGCTCTGAATTATTGCATCAAAATGTCTGTGCTGTTGCAGTCTTGAGACTGTTCAAGAGTGTATCTGTAAGCTGCAAACCTACTTTTGATTTTTTGACATTCACTACAGAAATCTCATGCTCAGAGTTCTGAGCCTAGGGCCTAGGGGAAAACATGAAATTGCAACCTTTTGTATATAAGTTGCTTCATGTGTTGGTCAAGAACATGAGAAGGCATCCTGACACAGACTGAGGGCTATGTGTTTGCCTAAGTGGTCAGTATCAGCCTACTATCTGGGAAGTCTAAGTTCAAAATCCCCAATGGGATGACATGATAAAGGTTTACAAGGTTATGTATGGCATGGGATAGAGCAGGCAGAGAAAGAAGTACTTTTCTCCCTTTCTCACAATACAAGAACTCATGGGCACTCCATTAAATGAATGAGGGAAGGCTTAGAACAGATCAAAGGAAGTCCTTCTTCACCCAAAGAGTGATTAACGCATGGAATTCACTACCATGGGAGGTGGTGGTGGCTACAAGCATGGATGGCTTCAAGAGGGAATTGGATAAATATATGGAGCAGAGGTCCATCAGTAGCTCTTAGGCACAAGATATAGATAGGAACTCTAAGTCTGGGGCAAGTTATGCTCTGTATTTTTGGTGCTTGGGGGGCAATAGTGGGAGGGCTTCTAGTATCCTGGCCCCACTGGTGGACCTCCTGATGGTGCCTGGTATTTTTGACCACTGTGTGACACAGAGTGTTGGACTGGATGGGCCATTGGCCTGATCCAACATTGGCTTCTCTTATGTTCTTAGCATATGCACACTTCTTCACATACACTGAAATAGATTTCCTCAAATATTACATGCAGGTAGGGGGAGTTAGTTGTCAGGAAGAGATTATTAGAGTCAAGGTGAATAAGTAACTGAGTAATAAAAACAGCAAGACTGGAATAACAATACAGTAGGCTGTGTAAATTGCAGTTCTCTGCATAGGACAAACAGGTCAAACCCTACATACACCAAAGGGTAAATGGACACAAATCTGACATCAAGAATCACAAAATTGAGAAAACTGTAGGAGAATTACTGCTGCAAAAGAGACTATTTGGTTTGCCAGTTATATCAGTTGAACACACTGAAGCATCTGCACTTGACCTGAAGGAATCGGTGACAAAATCTGCAAAGGAAATGGAAGCATTCAAGAGCCTTAATTTTTGACATCATAATTCATAGGATTATTCGAAATGATCAGTGAGTTGTGCGCTAAAACTCTTTTCTGTTTGAGAACGAAAACCAAAGGCTGTTGTTTTACTTATTCTCACAATTTTTTTGTTAAAAAAAGAGCAATGTCAAGTTTGGTGCTTTTAGTTTTCTCTAGAATTCATCTATTTTTGAAAATTGGTTAGCAGGGGGGGCACAAGTAGTTAGCCTTGCCTGGCACCGGCCCTGGATTCAAAGTCCCACCCCATTTCCTTCTGGACTGGAACACCTCACACATGTATAACAATTGTAGTGGCTACAGCTCAGTCAAGAAAGCCCAGAAATTCTTTCCCGTATCTTCCTACAGCACACAGCTTTCCATAACCTTATTAGAAAAACACTTTTTGCAAAAACAGCAGACTGCAATAATGAAAGCTATTAAACAAAATGAAAGAAAACTATGGTGTTTTCCCCTTCATTTCAGGCTGTTTCAGTGGGGAATTTGTTTCATTTTCATATTATTTTTGATAATTACGAAACACCCAATGTTCATAATTATTGCAATTAATAACGGGGAAAAACCCTTTAGTCGAATTCCAAGATAAACTGCCTAGCCCTGTGTTCCAGCTTTCTAGATCCAACAACCCATAAAAAGACAAAGGAAAGCCTAGGGTATATTAATCTTCCCAAGTTGCAGGCGCCCTCCATGTGGTCAGAAAAGAAGCACACTCTGTCAGCACACTTTTTCTCAGAATGTGTGTTACTATGTGTGCTATGTGTTAAAATTCCCTCACTTCCCACCATGGTTCCCCTGGCTCCTGCAAAATTAGTGCTTTGGTATTGTTTTTACAGGTCAGAAAAGGGGGGAGGGGGCAGGGAGCTGATTCTCTCAAGCTTGCCTCCTCTCCTCTGCTGTTGAGTACCCTCTGCTTTAGCTGGCCTGATGACAAGGCTCTATGGAAAGGCAAGGCTGGTCTCTCCACCCCCACATACTCCTGCACACACTGAATGTGTTGAATTTCTTGTAGATGGAAGGAGAGAGGGGAACAGCACACAGCAACTATGACAGATGACAAAAGAAACTCTTTATGGACATTCAAATTGTAGTTTGGCTGAAGGAAGTTCTTCAAGGGTTAACATCTCAGTAAACATGGCAACATACATTTTAAAGCTTTTTTGGTAGTTTCTGTCAATGAAATTAAAACTGTACAAAATACCCAGAATTCTGGATAGTCTCTTCCAAATAGTGGGGGGACACTTACACTGTTATCAGTTGCACATGTTATGTGTAAAATCTTGTCAGAGTCAAACCATAAAGAAATCTTTTCAATAGATAATTAGGTTGAAACACTGTCCTCAAGGAAATGTGTGTACATAAAGAACCCCCTCCCCTGTTGATTTATTTTTCTTATACGGAAAGATATTTAAAAACTAAGAAGAAGAAGAAGAAGAAGAAGAAGAAGAAGAAGAAGAAGAAGAAGAAGAAGAAGAAGAAGAAGAAGAAGAAGAAGAAGAAGAAGAAGAAGAAGAAGAAGAAGAAGAAGAAGAAGAGGAGGAGATTGGATTTATACCCCGCCCTTCACTTGGAGTCTCAGAGCAGTTTACAAACTCCTTTCCCTTCCCCTCCCCACAACAGACACCCTGTGAGGTAGGTGGGGCTGAGAGAACTCTGACAGAAACTGCTCTTTTTCAAGAACAGCTGTGCCAGAGTTTGTGACTGACCCAAGGTCACATCAGCAGGTGCAAGTGGAGGAGTGCAGAATCAAACCCGGTTCTCCCAGATTAGAGTCTGCACAGATTAGAGTCTGCGCAGATTAGAGTCTTTAGTTTTAATCTCTGCTCCTGTGGCCTCTTACATGGGTCTTTCTCTTATTGTCTGTTTTCTTTGCATTTATATGTAGAATATAGTAGGCCAACAATTTATTTGTGTAGTACATCATAACTATATGATATTGGTATAGTCATTTGGATTACTTAAGGTAACATCTGGCTTTCAAAAGCAGGGGTCATTGTGGCTTGTTAATGAATGCTTCACTGCTCATATATATCTTACAATAGAAGTACAATAGAAAAGAAAATCTTGTAATTTGTAGTTTTTCCCTACAAGCTATTTGAATGTCAGGCCCTCAGTTTTATTCCTACAAACTATACTATACCAGATGCCAGGATGCCCTGCAAGTTGTACCGTAACCACAGACATTGTCTATATCTTTAATGCACAAACAATATATAGCTGGCCACAATTTTAACTTTCTTATTGATTTTCAAGACATGTGTGGTTATTTTCAACATACTAATTAACTCAACCCATTCTTAATTTCATCCTAAAATGTACAGTAAATTTAGGCTTAAATAGAGATTCCATGTTTATCTTTAACCACTCCAAGTGCTAAATCATTTAACATATACCTAGAGAACTATGCTATCACTTATGAATTTTGCAATGAATGCCACAGAGTACACTATTTGAATGTAGGAATGCCAGACCCCCCCAGTTAAGGTGGGGTTCCCTTGGTTTCGGGCACTCCTCTCCACCCCCATTACCTCCTCCAAAACTGTCAAGAAGCTGAAAATAAATGCGAAATGACTACATCACCTGGAAGTGACATAGGCACATTGGTAACATCGGGGGGGGGGGTGCTCTGGTTTTTGGCCAACACTCTATGGTAGAAGCAAATTCTACCATAGAGGTTTTGCCCACAAACCAGAGTGTTGCCCCCAACGAGCCTAAATCACTTCCATGTGATGTAGGCACATCACTTTTATTTCCAGCTTCTACCCTCCCTGCTTCCAATAAGTTCTCCCCCATCCTCCCAGCTGGTCCAACAGATCTGGCAACCCTATTTGAATGTTAGTCCCCCGGTTTTATTTAAGGTCAGTTTTGTCAGCTCTGACAGGCAGCAGCTCCCTAGGGTATCAGGTCTTTCACATCATTTGCTCCATGATCCAGTGTTACACTCTGCTAAGCCCATTAAGTCAATAAATTTAGAAGTGTGTAACTCTGTTTAGGATTGCAGTGTAAAAGAGTTAGTCTTTAAGATGCCAATAGACTCTTTTTTCCTTTTTTCTGGCAACAGACTAATACAGGTATGACACTGATATTTCAATCCTGCAATTTTAAAGGATTAGGCTAAATCAGAGCAGCACAGAAAGAATACTTTTGGTATCCAAGGTTCTTTGAGTTATTTGGTTTTTATACACTTTTCCAAGTGATATGTTCTTTATCTATCAAAGATGAGAGATTACAGCTTTGTGCTGAGTAAAGCCACTGATTATAATTGAAGGTTCTATCTAGAGTCACACATTATATTAGTTAAACCATTCATCTGCAATCTGATTTGCTAATTGGATATTGTTTATATACACAATGCCTGCATAATTCCCTGGTTAGAAATCTATCCTGATGGGATTTCATTTACATTACCATAGAACTAGTGTTTCAATTTTTTAATAAACTTGAGAGATGGGAGCCAAATTGATACATATGGGAATGGAGGAAAGAAATGTGATTTGATTGTATGGTGAAAAATAAACACAGCAGAGAATAAGAAAGAATTAAATAATACCAGCGAAATATGGCTTAACGAGGATGGAAATGGAAGACAAATCTGTTCAATGAATATAGGCTGAACTTCAATTGTTGCAATCTTTGTTAATGAAAACTGTCTCCTTCCTTCTCTTGACACCTCCAAGTGAAAGCTTCTACATCTGGTTTGATATTTCACAGTTAGAATGAAGAAAAGATGTTCCATGAAACATTATGTCAGGAATGCTTCCAAGAGAAATTCCAGAAACTCAAAGATACTAACTAAATGCTTTATTTATTTTAATTATAGCACATGGTGCCGGTCCGTTTAAGTGTGCAGTGTTGCTGTCTGTGTATGGAGGGTGGGGTCTGAAGGTGCTTGCAGTGCTTAGTGTTCACCAGTTTACTAGGCCATAGAACAGCAACCTGAGGCTTCCATTGTCCTCATCAAGGTACATATCACCCAGGTCCTTCATGCACATGTTACACCTGCCAGGAGCAACATTAAATGCCTTGTACAGAAGGTACAGAACTGAGAAGGGGGGGGTCTTCTATTGAAACCAATAGGAAATAATAGTAAAAAATTTCATCACAAAACAACAAAAATGAAAGAAATAGCAATAAACAAAACCATACAAAATAACCCAATAATGAAATAGTCCCTTTTGAAATTAATAATAATAATTAATAATGAAAACAAAAGAAATGAAGAAGAAAAACCTCCCATGCACAAGTCTAGTTGGGCTGTAGATGCACCTATGTCATTCTCAGCACCTTTTATTAAGGCTCTCATGGTGGGAGTATGGGATTCAGCTTAGATCTCAGGAGAGTCACAAACAGTAAGTATGAATGGACCACGGAAGGCCAATAGCTAGTTTCATTATAAGACAGCTCTAGGCATTCACACATCATCATCATCATACACACAAGTATGTATGTGTGTATGTTTCTAGATCTTTTTAGATAGATAGATAGATAGATAGATAGATAGATAGATAGATAGATAGATAGATAGATAGATAGATAGATAGATAGACAGACAGACAGACAGACAGACAGACAGACAGACAGACAGACAGACAGACAGATTTTTAATTGATTTTCAGATGAAACAAACAAAATTACAGAACTACAACATAAAAGGAGCTATGATTCCTTATATTACCTCAGTCCCTTATAGTACAGAATAACTATTAAATTTACAACCTCAAATCAAATACCACCTGCTATGTTGATTAAGAATTATCAGAATATCCAACAATTTGTATCCTTTATAATGTAATAATATAACATCAGATATACTATTGCAATTTTTCCATTTCTATTTATAGATGCAATCTAACTTTATGCCCATCATATACATAAAAAGTTTACTGTTTCTTAGTAAATCTTTGTATAGAAATCTTAGTTGTTTATTTTTTCCCTTTTCTTATCTACTATCTTCTCTTCCTTGGTGTCTTATCTTTATTTCCTTTGCTTTTATGGATCACTTTCTATATTTTCTCAATCTCTTAAACCAATTTCCATCCATTATCCCACAAAATGACAACCTAAGACACCTGCTACCTTAGTTCAACTCAATTCAATGTTCTCTTATTTCCCACAGCTCTTAACCTTAGAACTTCATTAAACATAATTTCTTGTCTCTCTATAGAAAAGAAAAAAAGAAACAGTATCAGACCTAGATCTACCTATTCTCTATCCTACAATATTAATTTATTACTGTTGGAGAAAACTTTTAACAATCTTTCTTAGACGTTCAGATTCACCTGCTAATCTATTTTCCCAATTTTTTTCAAAATCTTTGTTCTAACTCGACTTAACTACCTAACAACAAAGACAACACTATTCAGCATCCAACTACAATAAGCCCATCATATGTATTATAAGTTTACCATTTTTACAGTGCAACATCAGAATTACTATTACAATATCCCCATACCTTTTCACTAGTGTCATCTAACTTTAAGCCCATTACATGCATTCTTATCCGATATCTTCTCTTTCCTTTATTCCTTTTCCTTTTCCATTTATAAACCCCATTCTGTATTATCCTCAGCTCTTAACCTGTTACTAATTTTCCAGCGACCTTCCCCGCAGAAAATAAAGGGTAAAGAAGCACTTACTATCTTACTTCACTTCAAATCTATTCTCTCATATTTCCCCCAACTATACAAAAAAGGTACAACACACCAACCTAGCTCTGCTTACTTTATATTTTATTATATTAATTTCATATTGCTACAAACACCTTTTGCGCTCCTTCTCTAAGTTTTAGATTCACTTACTGATCTGTCATTCCCAATTTTAATCAACATCCTTGCTCTAAATCATTTTAGTTTCCAGGTAGCAAGGGCTAAACTATTGTGTTTTCATACAATCACACTTTAATTAGCCCCTCCTATATATAGTAAGGTTACAGTTCCTTATTAACCATTTTTATATCAATCTTAATTTTTTGTCAAGTACTTTCTCATCTCTAAAATCTTATCTTTGTGCCTTTTAAATCAGTTTAAATTAAAATTAACAATATTGTACTAGGTTTCATGTTTGATTGTGTCTTCCCATTCTTTTTCCTGTTCTGGGATGAAAAGATCTTCTTCTTAAATAGTTTTTTGCCTCTGTCCCTTTTCCCTCTGTAAATTCCAGGTATTTATATCGGGGCTGTTTGGCTTGATACCACGATTTTTTGCTCACTTTTTACTCTTTTTTCCTCTTCAGGTAGTTTGTTTTTCTCACATTTGGTCGCTGAAGTACATAGCAATCTCTTAATTTTTACAAATCTTGTTTCTTCAATTAGTTTATCTTTCTTTCTTGGTGAGACATCCTCCTGTTTGGATATCTGTGCTTTGCCTTTAGGGCTTTGGCAAAGTACTTTATCCTTGTTATTTACTGGTTCCTTTACAGGTTCCTTTTAAGTAATTTTCTCCTCCAGTAACGTAGTGAAGGTCTGTTTAATAGTTGTTTGGATTGTATCCACAATTATAGACTGTAAGTCATCTCAAGAAAACTGAATCGCATTATCTATTTCAGCCACCTTTAATTCATTTACTGCTTGAGAGAGCATCTTTCATTCACTGTCTGCTGTTCCCTTCATCTGGTATCCCTTTAAATTTTAACTTAGAGAGCATTGCAATTAATCGCCAGGATCTGTGGCTAAGAGAATTAAAAACCTCCAGCCAAAAAGTAGCCTCTTTTATAATACAGGCTTGGGGAACAAATTCTTCATAAAGGAAATTAAAGTTATCTTCTTATTTCAAATAAGGTGGCTTTGAAATAATGGTTTGTTTACAAACCCACCTCGCCCCGTGACCAGTAGCAACAGCTGAGGCTCCCAAAGGGGGAGTCTTTATCCACTCCACTCCATGCATTGGGAAAAGGCCAGGTTACTCCCACCGCTGCTGCTAAACGGTGTACCAGCCAAGATTCCCTTGCACCCTACCCTCTACCCGAGGAAAGGGGGGGGGTCCCAAAGAGCTGGAGACCTTCAAACTAGAGTGAAAAAGCTGGCGCAGCGAGAGAGCGATCTCCTGCCACGATTGCGGTGCCGCGCTGCAACTGGAAGTCTATGTTTCCAGATGTTTATGTGTATGCGTGGGCACAGATGCATCCATAAGCATGCAGGTAGAAGTATATTTGCATACACATGTGGGGGTGTATAGAAATATACATACAGAGAGAGAGCAAAAGACTGCCTTGTGGGACAGTTGTGAGAATCACAATGGGCTGCATGTGTGCAAGCAACACTTCTTGCCATTGGCAGGATAACAGTCTAGATTTGTAGGCAGAGCACAGTGCATTGACAGAGCACCATGCAGTGAAATCTAGACATGGATCCCAGCTGACTTGAGGAGGCATGTGTTGGGAGCACCTGATACCAACCCTTACGAAGACTGCGGTATACCACAGCCACCAAAACTTTACAGTGGTCTGGCAAGGCAAGAAAGGACCTGTGGAGAAGGACGGGCTTCACTCTGTGGTATATAGTGTGGGCTGACTTGGAGAGGTGTCTGCAGATTTTTCCAGTTGTTCACATCATTTGGTTAGAGCTACTGCAAAGGTGTGATTGGCAGGACTCACCAGTCCCCAAAAGCACTGATTGCACGTGTTCAACAAAGCAGTGCAAGCCTTTATCTGAGACCAGGCTGGTGGAGTAACCAGGCAGTCAGACATTTGTCACACACAGGACAGCCTTCACAGGGCAGATGATGTGCCCCTCTCCAATGAGGGCAATGATGGCTGAGCTCAGACTGGCAGTTTGAAGCAGGAGGAAATTGTTGCAAAAAAGACCCAGAACAAACTGTTCCAGGTTTTTCCGGTCACACTGCGTGGACTGATGCGGGGGGAGGAGGCACGAGGGAGTGTTCAGACTGCTGGCCCGGAGGCACGGCTATAAATGGCTCCTTCCTGGTAATTCGGCTATGTGCGCATATGCACTCATGCACATAAGTGCATCAGGGTGATTTGGGGAGGATCCCATTGCACCAACACTGCATTGGGTGGTAGAGCAGAGCACATCCAATCATATCGCTGCTGCCTCTCCAGGGCAATCAAGTGCACCTTATGCGCGGAAACAGCCGGCAGACATTATTACTGCGGGTTGTTCCCAGCTTTTTGGGTTAGCATTCACACTTCCCAGAAGCAGAATGAAGCAAGATAAACATGCTCTCCGGGATTTGCTACCACTTTCACCAGGTATCTTTTAAACGCAGGAGCGAAGCGGTACACGATGGGTTGACTACAGGTGGGGAACGCCAGACAAATGTGCCTGTGTGAACAACCCCATTAATCTGCTTGTGAAACGTTGCTCACACGTGGCTGTAGTGGGGCAAACTGCCAGTCTGAACTCGGCCGATGTATGGCTAAGTGATATCAGAAATAGATCTGTGCATATATTGGTGCCTCCCTAAATATGGCAGCAGAATCAAATGAGTTCAGCTGTCTGGCTCCTCTGCTGTTTAGTCATTGAGCTGAGGAAGATAGTACAGGCTTATGCAATGGTGGGCTCCCTGAATGATCCAAAGGAGGGTCTCCTTAAGAGTCACATGAAGTTGCCTTATAATTAATCAGACCACTGGTCCATCAAGCTCAGTATTCACTATTCACACTGGCAGCAGCTCTCCAGGGTCTCAGGCAGAGGTCTTTCATATCACCTACTGCCTGGTCCTTTTAACTGGAGATGCTGGGGATTGAACCTGGAGTCTTTTGCTTACCAAGCAGATGCTTTACCACTGAGTCACAGCCTCTCCTCAGGGAACTCAGGGGTGTGGGGTATGGTGCCCACCTCTGGGGTTCACATGCTTACTATGCTCCTAACAGGCTTGTGACAGGCATGAATAGTGGTAGTCAATGCTTCTTGCTTTACAGCAGGTTCTCAATAGGCAGGTTCAGCAGTTGGACAAGCAACAGTACCCCTTGTGCTCCAGCCATGTTGCACCAATATTCAAGGCATCTGTAATGAATAAAGATGTGGCCTGATTTCCCCACTATGGTATTTCTGTACCATCCTGTCTCCTTTCTTTCTGACCTGGTCTCCACTTCAGGGGCAAATGGAATATGACTCTCCTGTAAAGTTTTTTTTAAAAAATATCATAGCTACAATGTCCTATTCTCCGGTTTTTACTTCCAGTAGTATCTCATCTGTCCATGTATTTTCTACTTTATACTCAGAAGTACATTTCTTCAAAAAGTGATTCCTTATAATTTTATTTATTCTGCATTGAATCTGTTCAGCAAATTTCATAGTATTTTCTTTAAGAAAATGATCTCTTCAAACAGTTTATCTAATAGCACAAACAATAATACTATGGAAAGCCTGATTAGATGCTGTACATGTGCATTTCAACAATGGGGGGGAGGACAAGCCAGGAATTCCACATGCAATTATATGCAACACTAACCACTACATAGAATCCAGTGTATCATCCCAGCAGTTTATAATGCCATGTGAAAGGGTGGTATGGCTTGCAATAGATGCAAGAAATACAGTGCATGTGCTTTATAATAAAAAAAGTTAATGCAATAAGCACAATATATCTATCAAGAGCAAATTTCAGAACTGCTCCAACCTTTGATGTCTGGAATGCACAGTCAGATATTCCACCTATAATTTAACTCCATCAACAAACAACTGTAAGAACTGGATCTTTAGAATTTATTCTCCATAACCAAGATGGAGACCACTATAACAGCATTTTTGGAACAGAAATTATTTCCTACATAAAGAGATAAGTTTCTCATGCAAGACTGCCACATTGACTTCTGTATTCTTTAACTTTCAAAATGTGCAATTTTTAAATAAAGAGAATTTCTCTAAAATAGCATGTAACAACCCTAAGCCAGTTAATTAAAATCAGTCTTTCACAAAGTTACTCTAGTCTAAACCCATTGATTTCCAGAGAGGTTTAGACTGGAACAATTCCACATAGGATTTCATAGGAAGTCCTACTGCTGTCAATGGCATCATAACCTTGTTAGCTGGACCATTATGACTGATAATCTAACCATTAAAACATTAAGCTGCATAAGTTAAGAGGACAATTTCATATTTCACTAGCCATTAGTAATAGCTTGACTTAACTTTGCTATTTGCACAAAAGCTTTAGGAGTTTTGTAGATTGTTCTCTACTCATACTCATATTTAAATAGTATGTCTGTGCTGGCTGTCAATTCAGGTATGGACAACTATAAAATGTATCTGACCTATCTGTACTGAAAATATGCTGGGAAAGTGTAGATACACTATGGAATCACCAAACTATCTCACTAAAGACTAGGGCTAGCACAAACCTCAAAGCAAACAGGTATAAAGTATGACAGGAAAACACAACATGTTTGACAGCCACAATCACTCATGAACCAAGGCTCAGATGTCCTTACCTCACCACAGTCAGACAGAAGCAGCTGTTGAATAGCTTTGCAGCTGCCCAGTGGCTATAGTTATTCAGCCTCACCAGCAGTTTTTACATCTGTGCAGTAAGTGAAGTAGTTTCTTCCCCAGGGTCACGGATGTTCAAGTCAGGTAATTAAATGACAGGGGAATAATATGAACCCCATAAGGCTATGTGAAAATACACATGCATGTAATGTCAGCAGGAACATGGAGTTAAATGAACACCAAATGGTGAAACTTTTTATAAAAATACACTGTTCATTTATTATTACTGGTTGGTGGATTCATTTACTAGTTGTTTGTTTATATAATTGACTGCTGAGTGGTGAAGTGTATGAAGTGGAGTTTGTGAAGAGCATGTGAAGGAGGGATAAAAACTATGACTCCCCGTGAGCTGTGTGACAACATGCCTGTGTGAAATATGGTTAATTGTATTGTACTCTTCTTTTTTAAAAAAGAAAATTTATTAACAGGATATAATAGCATGTTCCATATTCAACAAACAATTCTTAACATATCCTTTTCTAAAAAAATTTATCCCCCCCTCCCCTGGCTTCCAACGATGCTCCACCCCCATTAACATTTCTATCAATATTCTCTTACATTCAACTCATTTTCAATGTTCAATTCATAATTTTCAATATTTCCCTTTTCTATTTTTCACTATTAGGTAACCTTTCTATTACAATCCCTTTTCTTACAATACCTCTATTATTAATAACTATCAAAACATAGCAGTCTATTTTTCACATCCCAGTTAAGTTCTAAATAGTCTTTAAAATCTTTCCAATCTGCTAAAAATTCTTTGTCTTCTTTTCCATGAAGTTTTCTTGTCAGCTTGTCCATTTCAATCATAAAAATCATTTTTTTATCCATTTTGTCAGGTACCTGCTCCTGCTTCCAAAACTGAACATAAGTCATTCTTGCAGTTGAAATTAAGTACCATAACAAAGTTCTTTTTGCCATTTTGACTTCTTCTAATTTATATCCTAAAAGTAACATTTCTGGCTCTTTTTTCAAAGTACATTTCAGAATTTTTTGAATTTCATTATGAATCTCAGTCCAAAAAGCACTTGCTTTTTCACATGTCCACCACATATGGTAAAACAAGCCCTCTTTTTCTTACATTTCCAACATTTGTTAGACATATTCTCATTTATGTTAGCAATTTTTTTTTTGGCGTCATGTACCATCTATACATCATTTTATAACAATTTTCTTTAACATTAACACTTGTTGAAATTTTGATCGATTTTTTCCACAAACATTCCCATGATGACATTTCTATATCTCTATTTATATTTATAACCCATTTCACCATTTGTTCTTTTACAGTCTCATCCTCTGTATACCATTTTAACAATCTTATAAATTCTAGAGATCATTTTTTTACCTTTTTCTATCCAAATCATATCAATTTCATTATTTTCTTTTCTAAAACCATATCTCATTTTGTCAGTCTTAAACAAATCATAAATCTGTCTGTAGTTTAGCCAGTCATATTCAAAGTCCAATTCATCTCTAGGTCTCATCGCGAAACTTCTCCCCTCAGTTTTCAGAATGTCTCTGTAGGGTAACCAGTCTTTCCCTTTATGCCTTGAGAATGGTTTGATTACTTATGCCGGAACAATCCACAATGGTCTCGCTTCGAAAAAAAATCTCTTGTATCTCATCCAAGTCATAAATAATGATCTCCTTATGAAGTGGTGTTTGAAAAGGTTATCAACCTTGGACTTCTCATACCATAAATAGGTGTGCCAACCAAATTTTTGATCATGTCCTTCTAATGCTAACAGCTTTCTATTCTCCAAATTAATCCATTGTTCCAGCCATGCCAGACACACCGCATCATGATATAGTCTAAAATTAGGAAGTTGAAAATCTCCCCTTTCTTTGGCATCACAAAGAATTTTAATTTTAATCCTTGGTTTCTTTCCAGCCCACACAAACTTTGAAATTTCTTTTTGCCATAGATTCAACACTTTACAGTCCTTCACAATTGGGATCGTCTAAAATAAGAATAACAGACGAGGTAGGTATTGTACTCTTCTAATACACAAAAACTAACCAGTCAAGCTGGTAATTAACAGCTAAACCAGGGTGCTGAACTCATTTGTTATGAGGGCTGGGTCTAATATAAATGATACCTTGTCAGGCTGGGCCAAGCGCATCATAAAATGCAATGCCAGGTAATGGAGATATAAACTTTATAAAATACACAGACAAACCCAATCAAAGGGGGTTTTTAAACTTAAAATAAAACACACTTAAAACATTAGCACTCTTGCAATATTTTTTTAACACTGATAACTGACACTTCTTGCTCTGAATTATAGCATCAAAAAATCTGGAGACAATATCTATGCTGTAGCAATCTTGAGTATGCTGTTCAGGTATTATTCAAGTGTGTATCTGTAAATTGCAAACCTACTTTTGAGCCTAAGACCCAGAAGAAAACATGAAATGGCTGGGCATTGCAAACTTTTGTACATAAGTTGTTTCATGTGCTAGTCAAGAACATGTGAAGGCACCATGATGCAGACTGAGGGCTATGTGTTTGTCTACAAAGCTATAGTCTTTCCCAGAGAAATAGCTACAGCTCCTATGAGGCAGTGCAAGAATAGCAAGACAGCAATGTATAGTGGTCAGGATCAGCCTACTATCTGGGAAGTCTAAGTTCAAAATCCCCATTCTACAAAGGAAATGTGCTGGGTGAATTTGGTCTGTACACACACTCTCAGTTTAATCCACATCACTGGCTTGTTGTTATTCCTAATCTAAATAGTTCACATTGCTTTCCTATGGAGAAAGACTGGATCATGAGGGCATGAATACAGTGAAAAGGGGGAGGGAGACCCAGTTGCACCCAGGAGAGCCCTGGCATAATGACCCCAACAAAACTCTCCCTCTCCCTCTCTCTCTCTTTCTCACAAAACAAAAAGTTCATATCTTGAATAAAACTTTGTTGGTCTTGAAGGTGCTTTGTATCTCTCCCGTGTGATGGAGGGAACTGGGCAAACTAAGCTCTCGCTCTTTCCCTCCCTTCCCCAGGGAACACGGAGGGGGAGGAGCCTCAGCCAATGGAGGGAAGACAGGCTTGGCTCAGTAGCTGTGCTTTGTGATTGAGAGAGCCTGGCAAAGCAAGCTCTCCCTCTTTTCCTCCCTCCCCTCAAGGAAGGAGGAGGGAGGAGGAGCCTCAGCCAATGGAGGGAACAGAGGCTTTGCTCTGCAGTTCCTGTGCTATTAGGAGAGCCTGGCAAAGTAAGCTGTGGTGCAGAAGTAAACAATAGAGAAGGAGAAGGAAGCAGACAACAGCCAGTTGCTTGTGGGCCACATACAAGTCCTGTTTGACACCCCTGAGCTAAACAGCCAGTCAAAAAAGTCAGCTCTCTGATCACAACCGGCAAGCAGAACATGAGCTAAGCTACTAGATGTACAAGCATATGGAATACTAAACCAGAGACTCAAAGTTCATAACTTCCAAGTTTTTTTCTTACATTGGAAATGCACAATATTAGAGTTCACAAAAGAGATTGGAGATTATTGTAATTAGCCATTGGCCATTACAAGGTTACAAAACTCTCAACAATAAAAATACAGATTATGAACAAGCTATAGGCTAATATCAGAATATACAGAAGTACCAAGAGTCAGTAGCAAAATGTGATTAATTTAATATAATAACCTAGATAGTGCCCCTTCCCTTTGCCACCTTGGAGCGTATATTCTTTGCAGCAAGGGCAAATAATGAAACTTTGTATGAAACTTATGTGTCAATGTCAGATAACAAAAATGAGATTTGATCCTCAACTGGGTATACACTAAGATCAGATAAAATACCTGCTAAAAATGTAGCCCTCGGACTGGAGTACAGTGGGCAAAAGAGGATATAGTCCTCAAGTATATGGGTGCCACAAATACATAGATGATGAGTCAATGGAGTTTGATTAAAGCAGCCCTTCAAAATTGCCATTGGCATTGATTGAAACCATAGGAAAGTAAAGGACGCTCTAAGAACATATTTGGAGATGTTGACTAGATATGGAGTTCTAGTATGGTCTGATTTGATTAGTTTGTACCATGGTGCTGCTTTTGATTTTAATATCAAAGAGCAGTCTAGCCGGGTGTCAAAGTCATAAATTCAGTTTCTAAGTTGGAATTAATCAATTGATGTTCCCAGAAGATCATCAGAAATGGAGTATCTTGAACTAATGTTGTTAAGAAAATCATGGCACTGTGAATCTTTGGCTAACAGCAGGTTAAAGGATTGGTGGGTGAAGGAATTAGTTTGTGAGGTTTCCATTCTTTTCCGGTATCTAATAATTATACGGTGTGCCCAAGCCTTAAGAGAAGGGATACCAGTTCCAGCTCTCATCAGAGCAGCTGGAGACCTCTTAGGAAGAGTTAAAATGGGCCTTAAAAATTATTCTGGACTACTTCAATTATGGAAATACCCTTTGGACAAGCAAACACAGAGGGAAGGAAACCTCACCACTCCAGTCATATCACCCAGACACCTGCAAAGTTCATTTGTGAGTAGAAAGCCTCAACCTTCCACCATGCCAGGGTACAGGTCCTGAAGAAACTAAAAGTGTCCCAGGAGGAGATTTTTCAAGGCTGGAAGACTTACACTTTTGGAGAGGGACCATGGTTCAGTGGTAGAGCATCTGCTTTCCATGCAGAAGATGCCAGGTTCAATCCCCAGCCTCTCTAGTTAAAAGGATCTGGTAGTAGGTGGTATGAAAGACCTCCACATAAAAACCTAGAGACACTACCAGTCTGAATTGGCAGTACTAACTTTGATGGCCCAATTGTTCTGATTCAGTATAAGGCAGCTTTGTCTGTATTTGTGCAATACTCAGAAAAGCAACAACAGGACACCCAGCTCCATATTCACAGAAACTATTCCTGTCATCTCCTCAGAAGTTTGCTGGTGAAAGTATTCATGAAGTGTGAGGGGTTTCAATCCCATTAATGAGCATACTGGAAATCTCGTCGACAGCAAAACATAAGGAAGAGAAGGAAGAGAACCCACCATATACAAAATGACACACCTCAAAGATCCACCCCACTACACATGTAATGCCAGTAGACTAGGACAGAACTAGCATATAAAAGCCTGTGGTTAACTAGGTTAGATAGTAAGTAGAGTATTCAGTGTCCATTGCCAAGGGCTGGATTTCCTCCCCAGAAGAAAAGCAGCCCTTTGCCAGTAGAAAGCACCAGGAAACACAAGGGTAAAAGGACTGCCATTCCACTCATAGCCATCACTCTTCAGAATAATTGGTTTCCTCCTCCACTGTGCAGTCCGAATGTGTGCAGGAGATTTTAGATACAGGGCACAACCCATCTCAAACAATAATGGGAGTCCATGGCCACCATTCCTACTCAACCATACTATGAACTGGCTTGTCAAAAGCAAGATGCTTTTGAAGCTGATGGGCAGTGGATTCAAGACAGATAAGAGGAAATGCTTCTTAATCTTAATCAGCAAGTGGTTAAAATGTGGGATTCACTGCCAGAATATGTAATGATGGCCATGGGCCTAGACAGCTTTAAAAGGGCATTAGACAAATTCATGGATGGTGACTAAAGGGAACCTCCATGTCCAGAGGCATTAAACCTCTTAATACCAGAGGAAGCCTCTATGCCCTGTAGTTGGACCTCTAGAGGAACTGGTTGGCCACTGAGTGAAACAGGATGCTGGATTAGATGGACACTGGTTTGATTCAGCAGGGCTCTTCTTATGTTGTTATGCTCTTAAGATGGACCATAAGGAGACACCATCCATCATCTTGTCAGGGTCAAGCCTACATCAGAGTATTATAAGCCCATTCCAGATGTTTAAAATGTGTCCAGTTGGATCATAGTGACAAGCTGTGTCCACATCAAATACTCATATGGGTAGCACACATACAAATGATTGAGTGTAGGGCTGTCTCCATGCAATCAGAAACTGCCAAAAGTAGGGTTTCAAATGTATAAAGAGAATCATACAGCTGTAAACATGTTGACTCTGTGCCTGTGCTCCAAGCACATGTGAGCAGTGCTTGTCACTGTGATCCCTTTTGCCATCACCATTCATCAAACACATTTTGAATGCTTTTAAAGGACTGCAGATATGGTCAACAATGCTAAACGGATAATCAGACTCCACTGTAAGCAAAAAGTAGCAAGCAGTAAGGTAGCAACTGTTGCTTTTCAGCAAGAGCAGATGCTATCTGAGATGCTTCTGCATTTAACAAGGTCTTATTTACTTCCAAAACAACCTGGAGGATCCAGAGCAAAATGTAGATAGTTATTTCATTAGGGTTGTCTTTTGAGCCTACTAGAAAAATGGCACTGAGCTACTCTTGAAAGCAATATGTATCTTCTTGACTCATGGTGCTGCAAAACTGCTGTAAAATTGCCATAAAGCAAGCTGCTGAAAGACATAGCAGCAGCAACATTAATAGAAATACCATTGTTGTAGAAAGACAGCAGCTATACCATTATCATCAGGCAAGAACAGTTGATACGCAGTAGGATCTTCATAATGCTGTTAAATGTACTCCTGGCAATTAATCTATTAAAACATTCTGGAGAAACTATAAAGACAGGCATCCAGTTGGCCTACAGAATATAATTATCACCCTTCAAAAGTGCATATCCAGTTTCCTTACTCTTTGAATGAAGATCCATTTGTACTGAAAGGGAAAAAACACATGCTAATGTATGCTGAACAACCTTTTTGTCAGAACAACAAAGGCAAACCCGTGCCTCAATACCAGTTCACAAGTAACAAAGTCCTTTTGGATAAAAAGTTGATGTCACACATGCTGGAGAGTAATCAAAGCAGACACAGGAAGTTTTGGGTGGATGGATTCTATAAGTACAACCCGAGGGGAAAGATTTGCTGTTTTTTTCTAAAGAACAGCCAATGCTGCTTCAGATTGAGCAGATATGGCATGAGCTGAAACGTTTTATCTGAGCTGTTACAAGAAAGAATTTCTAATAAGACTTGGCTTGTTTCTGAGATGAGGCCCAGTTGTCAAATTTGAATACATTGTTAGACTCTCACCCTCCCAGGTTCAAAGTATTCATGTCAGCTCAATAAGTAGTGCGAGTGACTCATATTCCAAAGCATAAATCTCATATATTCCTTTAGAAGATTCAGTTTCGAATGCATGCTTGAGAGTTAACTGTTACAAGCAGTCAGCTATATCCATAATGGGTCCTTTAACCTACCTTGGGCAGTAGCCCTGGAAGGCTTGCTCTTTCACTGTAGTTTAGCATCATGGTGCCAGGTAAATGGGAACTGTTTTAAGTATATAGATGTGAAAGCTTTGGGGATAATGGAAAAATTGGGTGAGTGGCAAGACTCCCCCTACCCCAAGGCATTTAGTTTTTCCTGTAGGAAAGCTAGGAACTCGGAGGGCAGAGTTGAAAAAGTAGGATACTTGGCTTTAAAATGTTGTTATAGCTGTTCTTTATGTTGGAGAGAGTGACTCAGCATGCCTGGACATTGGGGGTTGTGACATCACTCTGAGTATAGGTGTTGTTTCCTTGAATGAGATGCCTCTCTTTGCTTTAACCTGGGAGCTGCCCTGTGACCCACTCCTCTCTTTCTTCACACGTCACATGGCTTTCCATGGAGAAAGACATCTCAGCAGGTCTCTCCTGTAGAGACAATGCCCTTATACTCCCACACACATGATGCTGGACAAGCTGGCCATTTGTGATAGGGAAAGTACTCTTTAGATTAGCTTTCTTTGTCTTCTTTTGACTACAACATGAATGTGAACTGGACCTACTTGAATAAAAGTACGTTTTTACCTTTTGTAATATACTTCTTGGAAGATTTATTTACTGCACTCAGTATCATGCTTCTATGACTGGGCAAAACTCTGCTATATTAACCAAATATCATAATACTTCACTCCCTCGGAATGTTTTCTACAAACTGTAGTAACTATGAAGGGCAATCTACAGTATTAGGTGATTCCAGTGACCTATATTCCAGTATAGGACTAGCCCGTCCACTAGGCCCACCTGAGGCACCAGAGGTGGAGGGGCATCGACCAGCCCTGTCATTCCCATCTGCTCACCCACACAGCAGTCCCATGATGCACCCCCAGTCCCAGTGGTGAGTGACCCTCTCCTTCCCCCTGCCATGTGTGGGGCAAGCCTGACCCTGGCCCTCTTCCTCCTTCACTCACTGCCTCCTCTTTTTCCTTCCCTCATCACCTCACATCACTGTGGCAGGAAGTGGTGAGGAAGGGGGGTGCCACCTCACCACCATGTGTGGGGCAAGGACTGCAGGCACCTCCACAGCCCACTCCTGCACAGGAGTAATGAGGACAGGGGCTGCCTTGCCTCTTCTATGACGGGCTGCCTTGCCTCCTCTATGACTCAGTGCCACACACAGAGTGAGGAGGGTGGGCACCTCCTAACTTCACAGCTTCAGCTCCTTGCCTCACTGCCCCACAATGGGGAGGGTGGACACAATCTTCCTGCCTCCCCACATCAGTCCTGGGCTGGACCTAGAGAAGTGCTCCACTTATGGAACAGATCTTTCCCACCCCACCCCCGAACTCTAAGCTGTGCATGTGAACACAGGAAGCCCCACTCAGCAGCAGTCTGGAGCCGGGCAGGGTCTTGTGCTGTCCATTGCCCATTTTAAGACTGCAGCACTTATATTCTGCTCAGGATGTGAACCCCTTGGCTTAGAAGAGGAAAAGATTAGAGGGAACATTGCCTCTGGGTTGTTTATTTGGTAACTAGGTGGGTCATGATGTGAGTGGATGCTGCTTTAGAGGTAATATGTGGAAATTGAGGGCCCTCCTTTTGCATTGAGTGAAAGTGCCTGCCACTCGTGAAGGGGTATCTTTAGGTCCAAGCCTATACTGCACTTATCCAAAACTCTCAAATCCTCTTGCCTGCTTCAAATTCCTCTATTTTCTGCAAAATACTGTTAAGAATTTTCAATCTGCTTACTGTGAATTGGTCTCAGGCGGCATGCCTTGAAGGAACCAGAGCCTATGACAAAAGAATAGTATTTTCTTAACAATTGTAGATATATCATCAAATGGCCTTAAGTATCAGGAAACAGCTCTGTCTCAGAAGCAATTGGGACCTGGAGGAAGTGACCTCATCTCCCAGGTGAAGAATGGGAGCACCTGTGTGTCATGTGAGAAGAAAAGGAAGTTTTTATTCTGGAAGAGACAGAAGCAGATAGACATGGTTCTGAGTTGGCTGAAGCACTTGGATAGTGTGGGATACCTCTCTTTGGGATCTGATGTAAGGTAGCAGGTCTGCTGCCCATTAGGATTACCTCTGTGCAGCAAAACACTGCAAGTCTCCAGTGCTCTGTTCCAAAAGGACCTAATCCACATACATGTTGCCCCTGTCTGTTCCATATCCTGGATACCTAGTAGGCACAGAATAGCCTTTATGAGCACTGAGACATCTCCCAGTGGGCTGATAGCCTTCCCCCCACACCTGGGCTGGGCCAACCCAAGTCACAGAAAGGCTGTAACCCAGCCTACCAGAGCCTCATGGATAAGGTGATGCCCAGCCTACTCAAGTCCTGCATGGCTTGGGGGAAGCAGTGGCAAACCTGCACAAGCACCATGCGGTCCAAGGGAAGTAGTGCCCAGCCTGCCCAGGCTTCACACAGAACTCCTGGCCTGCCTAAGCATTGCACAGCCCAGGGGAACAATGGCCAGCCCACTGAAGGCCATGCAGGCCGGGGTGGTAACCTCTGGCCCACCCAAGCCCCATACTAAGCAAGAAGATGTCATCTGGCTCCACATGGTCCAGGGGAAGTGGTGCATACCACATCTAACCTCTGTGCAGCCTGGGGGAGGTGGTGCACAGCCCACCCAAGCTCCACACAGAGCAAGGGAAACAGTACTTAGTCTTCTCAAGCCCCACACAAAATGAGGAAGCACCCTGCCTGCCTGAGCTCCACACAGCCTGAGGCTGGGAAATTAGGGGGTGAGGACACAACAGTACTTCTAACCTGGAGAACAATCTGCTAATAATCTCATATAACTCATGGAGATGGAGCTCAGTCCAGATAGCTGCTTGGCCCTGGGGTCCCTACCATAAAAGTAACTAGTTTTTAATACTAGTTTCCGTTTCTACAAAACTGAAAACCACTATTCTCATAAAGCTGTTTAGAAGATTATACCTGAATAATAACCAATAATAATAATGAATAAAATGGATGTTTAAAGATCATACAGATGAATTTCTATTGTGTTGAAATGGTATGGGGAGGAATCTAGATGAGAGAATTCCATTGCTTGCAAAATGCAGTCAGGAGCCTTGTAGAAAGTATTGTTTTACATCATTCCCTTGAACAGTGAAAAGGTGGCCCCATGCCAGTCCATATGGGCCAAAACAGGACCACCCACAGGCAAAGAGGAAGATTCCTGTTCGGCACCTGGTCTGCTTAGTTTTATGCACGAAGTAAAAATATTTCCTTTTTTCCCTCAAGCATTTTTATTCTTTTTAAAAAATTGATTTTGACTTTTGTTTTATATACAGCATAATCATGCTGGTTTTATTATCTTTTACATTTTTGTACTTGATATTTTAAACTGCTGTTTTGATTTATGATTAGACTATATTATTGTTATTGGAAGTTTTACTTGTGTTGGTTTAAGCATTCTTTGAAAGTCTAAGCCAGAAGATGCTTTGAGGCCTTTTGGGATTAGCGTTGTAGAGTGATTTTTTTAAATAAATAAATAATTCCCAAATGCCCAGGAAAATCCCCAGATGTGCAAAGAAAAAAAAGAATTTCACCCTGACCTTGATAGCCCAGGCAAGCCTGATCTCATCAGATCTTGGAAGCTAAGGAGGCCAACCCTAGCAAATTCTTGGAAGGGTGACATTCAAAGAATACCAGGGTCAGGACGCAGAGGCAGGTTATATCAAGCCACCTCTCTGAAGTGTCCTAGCCCCACTAGGGGTCACCAGAAGTCACCATGACGTCCAGGCTTGCAAGCACACAGACACATGAAAAATACTAACAAAAAAATGAATTTCCACTTCATCCTTCCCACCAAAATGCAGAGCCAGGACAGTGACACCCAGCAGCCAAAGAGACAGGTACAAGTTATCAGGCTTCCCAGTAGACATTAAGCTAAACGGAAGCAAGTGAGCTGCCACTTGCTTCCCTTCATTCAACAAATGAGAAATAGTATTAACAAGTGGGGCACCTGCAAGGACTTGCTGGAGGCATCTCATTTTCCTTCCCCCACTAAGCCTGTTGAGTGACCTTGGGCCAGTCACAGTTCTCTCAGAACTCTCTCAGCCACACCAACCTCACAAGGTGCTTGTGGGCACAGGACTCAGTTGATTACATCACAACTTTCGGCTTCACATGAGGGATGTGCATTTGGCTAAGTCAAACTGAATAAATACTCAACAAATACTTTATCAGTATTTGTCAGGTATTCACCATAACAGAGCTGATGGCCATCTCTCCTCGTTTCCCCAGCCTGCCTGCCACTGCAGGCGGGCTGGGGAATGGACGGGAGGCATATTTAAATGCCCCCTAACTTTGCTTTCTTTCCCAGTTGGTTTGCTGGGGTAAGCCAGCCGGGGAAGGAATGGGGAGGCATTTAAACATGCTCTGGCACAGCTGTTCCTGAACGAGCAGTTTGTGTTAGAGTTCTCTCAGCCCCACCTACCTCACAGGGTGTCTGTTGTGGGGAGGGGAAGGGAAAGGAGTTTATAAGCCACTCTGAGACTCAAAAGTGAAGGGCAGGGTATAAATCCAATATCTTCTTCTTCTTCTTCTTCCTCCTCCTCCTTTCTCCAGCTGGCCCGCAGCCACAGGCCAGCTAAAGAAGATGGAGAGGCATGTTTAAATGCCTCCCCCATCTTTTCTCCCTTCCTCAGCCTGCCCACTGCAGCAGGCAGGCTGGGGAAAGCATGGGGAGGCATTTAAACATGCCTCCCAAATCTCCCCAGCATTCATCCAAACATTTCTCTCTTCCATAATCCCTGTAAAGCCATGCTAAGCAGAGAAAGATAGTTTACAAAGATAAAGACTATAGTCCTCACAGATATTATGTGTAGTTCCTGTGACTCAGTGATTAAAATCCAGTGCCTGGCCCTGGACAGGACCATACAGCCATGAAGAGTATTCTAGAGGTAATGACCCTGCATTGGCAGACTAACATGCTAGATGATCTAATAGACCTTTCCCATCTTTAATTTTTATTACCTTATGAACTATACAATGTCTCTGCTTAATGTTTAGATGGGGTGGAGCATATGGCAGGTCTTTACTGCATTGCATTGTGCACATGTGAAGCTGAACAGCGTTTGAAGTATAGCAGCTTTGTAGAATGCAAAAGTCCCTAAGTTACAATCATCTCTGGACGCCAGTTTCCTTAGCAAGTGGACTATGTTTGTTTAAATTCATATTTCAGCCAGGATGACATTGTATCTAGAGTGTTCGCAGCTGAAGGGAGCTGGGGGAAAACACATAAATTCTGCTGGCTCCTTTGTTGATGCTCCTGGAAAATGAGAACATAAAGACATTTGTTTTACCTTATTTAGGAGCATATAGAATCAGAAGTTGGAATGGGTTGGGCCACTTGACCTTTTTCTTTTAGTTTAGCCAATTTGTAATCTGCCTATTCAGTACAGCCAATGTGGCTTAAAACCACAATATTCAGATACGGCCATCAAAACTCATACGGCCTAACTTATACTAAAAAGCATTAACGTAGTTTAAAAGTGCAAACACCATGAAAACATATAACCCTTGGACTTAGAGCAATGTAGAATCATAAAAAGCTACTCCAAAAACAATGGAGTAGTACACATATCTCATTAAAACTTCATGCACTCATAAAAAGGTCTCCAAATGCATTTCCAAATAAAAATGGCTTACATTGTTTTCTAAAAATCTGAATGCTTAGGCAGACTTTTAAGAACATATAATCACCGAGTTAACACTGAGTTCAACTTGGCTACTTGTCAGTGGAACTCCATAGCACTACCTTGCACAGCCACTTGATGTGCAAACATTAACAGCTCATAAAGCTTTTCTTCATGGCATGAATCATGAAAAGCTTCACCTACTGATTTCTACAGATGAAGCTGCTGTTGGAGGCACATGAATAAGCCAGGTTTTTTTTCTTTTTTCTTTTTTTGTCATCAACTAGCAACCCTGGAGATAATGGATTGTGTCTAATGCATGCATTTCCATAGGTGCAATGAACTGCACCTGTGAAGCACAACTTTGCAGCTCTGCCCTCTCATACAGGCCTGAAATGTCCACCCAGTCCTGCTCGTGGGTTAGACAGGACCTCCAGGGACAGGATTTCATGGGATATTTCAGTCTGCATACTCAGCAGGCAGAAGTCCTTGAACTCGTGGAAACACTGGTGGATCTATCCCAATATATTAACTTTCCAAACACAGAGATCCCTAACAGAGAGTGGGCAATTGTTGTTTTCATCCATTACTGTTAAACTGTAGATGTCATTAGCGGAACAATGACTGGATCTTCCCAGATACTTTTAAAATAGGTAAATTGCAGCCTTGATTCAGCTAGAGGTGTGCTCCAACAACAACAAAAAAGTGTTATAATTTCAGATCTGGGTTTTGGGAGAAGGAGTTTTACCATTTGTTTGGGACCATTATTTTCAGTGGGGAATGTATACAAGGATCTGGGGCAGCTGTTTATAATGGCTGTTTTTCAATCAAAGGTCACCAAAGCTGCAACAAAGTGGGTGCTGCCTATACTGTAAGGATGTCCAAGGGTGCATTCATATGGGCAGCTAATCCCGCCATTATGCAAGCTCAAATCTGATCCAGATCTTTTTAATCCGTCCTCGCATGATCAGACATCCCCTGTGGGAATCGCCTTACCACGCACTGCTTCCGCTGTGGATTGTCTAGATGGTGTCCACTGAAGGAGGTGCGCGCGGTGGGGTTTTTTTTTAAAAAAAAAAACAACAACTTTTTGCGCATGTGTATAGGCGTGACTGTGCATCCTTGTAGATCTGAGGCACTTGCAGGGATAGACTAAAGGAGTCCCAGCTATTCTCCTTGCCACTGAGATCATGCTCAATGGACGGACTATTTTGCATGTTAGAAGACTCATCCTCCCTCCAGGTCCCATCCCATTAATCGATTGTCCTTAAAGTGACAGGTCATTCATAAACATTAAATTCTTCATGGTGCTGAAATTGGGTCCCGCATCCTCATTTTTAAATGCATTTAAGCGCATATTGGGAAGTGGTTTTCTAAAAATCATACCAGCTCGGGATGGTCTGATGTCAGACCACCCCGATGGGAGGATTGTGCACTGGTGGCACGATCAGACAGGTGAAAGTCCGCTGTTGTCCCATTGGGCTGGAAAACTCCAGATTTAAAGTGCTATCTTTTAAGTCCAGTTACGAGGTGTGGCAAAATGGGATGTCTATGGAACAGGGACATTTCCCAGATGTTTGTGTCTGGTCATTCCGCTTAAATCCACCAGGAAATCGTGCATGTCATGGATCTAAAGAGCGGTCTGATCAGGACCCAAGATTCAAATGAATTGGGCCAAGGGTTTGAATTTTATTGGCCCCTGAACAAGCTGTCCCAGCTCTCTGTTTTCCCAGCTGTAGTACTTGTAAAGAACAAAAGGGCTCTGCCCTCACAAAGGAGGGAGGGGTAAAGAACTGCAGTTCACTGTGGCTTGTCTCAAAAGGAGATTGGCTAGGAGTGCCCTGTGCTCCTCCCTTGCAAGGATCTAACCAGCAGGCCCTTAGCCGGGTGGAGCTCCTGGGGCAATGCTCACTCCTGAATTTGCCATACCCTTTACCAACCACTTCCCAGTCCCACCCTGCCCCTGGGAGCCTGGGGCAACTGGATGATGACCACACCAGATGTGGCACTTGCCACCAGTAGGTTGGTTGACCAGGAGGGGCAGGCCCTCCTCCCCAGCCACCCTCCCAGGCAGGAGGGAGGGGGCCTGCTATGGGTGGTTCTCTGCCAACTGAGCTCTGACTGTCCCTCTCTGCAGCTCCTTGGTGGAGGACCTGTTAACTTTAAATGCACCTCTGCCTGAGTGAGCTAGACTCAGCTGTCTGCTTCTCCTCCTCCTCCTCGTCTATCACTCTGGCTTGCTTTTTATCACCAGGAACCTTGGAAGGCCCTCCCCCTGCTCTTTTACAACAATTTTCAGCCTCCTCACTCCCTTGCCAGGAGTATCCTGTACAACAAGGCGAGGGGGAGGACGGCTGCATGGAGCAGATAGAGGGGCTGCAGCCAGATCGCACAAGAGGGACTTTGAAGGGGATCTCAAAGCTCATGGGTGGGCTCTGTTCAGTCCTTTGGCACCCAAGGAGAGTCTCCATGGCAGGGCACCTCATCAGCAGCTGATTGGCCTGCTGCTCCCTTTAATGCATGTCACAGGAGAGGAATTGGTCCCCGATCTAGACCAGGATGGTCATCTATTGGCTTGTTCTCCTTTCCCTTTCTGCCAGCTCTAGCGACATTTAATTAAATCACCACTAATTAGATTAGGTGCTAATACAGTCAGTGGTTATTTGATGAGGCTCCCTGCTCCTGGTGTCCCCCCCCCAAAAAAAAATTCTGCTTATGGGCTTGCCAACCAGAACAGAGGAACACATTGCCCAGGAAATGTGTGGGATGAAAGAAAAACACAAATACATGCTGCTTTGCTGGTAAGAATTTGAACTTAAAAAAAAACCAAAAACATTGTTTGAGGAGTGGGATTTCATTATACCCTGAGCCTTGGATTTGTATTAATGTTCCAGGAAATCCCTGTACCAACAATATTGACACATATCTTTGGCTCAGCAATTTTATTGTGTGCACTGCTATTTAGAGCATTTGTGCTCCTTGTTCCCTTCACTTTTTTTCTGTTCCACATACTGTTTGGCAGGGGTATCAGAGATAACAGCAGTATAATCAGGTCTTTTTTATGGTATTCACCAATACAGAGTACCAGCAACGGGGGGGGGGCTTTCACGAGTCCTGATCCGTATGTTCTGGCCTGAGTGAACCTTCAGCAGCAGCCTAGTTGGGGTCTACAGATGGAGGGGAAAATGGTGAAAACCGGAATAACTTTATATATGAGTACTGGCACCTCTTTTCTTTTCTTTTCTTTTCTTTTCTTTTCTTTTTCTTTTCTTTTCTTTTCTTTTCTTTTCTTACAAAAAAGCACTATGATTGTGAGTTTTTAATACTGTGGGTTCATGGTGAACAGCTGAACACAAACTGCAGGTATTCTTGGAACAGGGCTGGAACTTTGGAATCATAGGTCCCCTTGGCCCAATTAGATTCACAGTCTAGGCACCTTGCCTTGCTCCACTCCACCCCCACAACCATGATTGGTCTCTTGTCTCTATACATTTCCCTTACTGTAAGAGCACTTTGTCAGCACAACAAAGCAGTCTTTTCTCTGTCCTTGCTGATCCTGGAAGGTCTTCCCTAGTTCCTTTGCCCTGCCACACCCACCTTACTTGTCTGAATTATCTTTGTGGAACTTTGTGGAACTGACCTTAGCCTGCCTCTGTTTTTGCCTCACTCTTCATTTGGTATGTCCCAATCCACCCAAACTTCAGCGGAAAGCGGAAGACAGGAGGGCCTGGCGTAATCTGGTCCATGGGGTCGCGAAGAGTCGGACTCGACTGTGCAACTGAACAACAACAACAACAACAATCCACCCACTGAAGAAAACCTAGTTGTGCAAAGATCCATCTCTTACTTCTCTCTCTTATAGTAGGCCTTTCAATACATGACAGTGTTTGGCTTTCTCCCATCTAAACTGGTCTTTTATTTTCCCCATAAAAGCTGCACCATTTCTGAGCAAGTTGTGATCAAAATTGGTCCTTGGTGTTAGAATGTTCACAATTATAATTTCATTTATCTTCCACCTTTGTTTCATAATGGAACCAAGGTGGCATATACAAATTTCCAGAAACTAAATTCAAGTTTTCTGACTGTTGGTCTTCAACATGCTAGTGGATTGAAAATTTGTTCTACTACCACAGACAAACACAGCTAGCTACCTGATATAAGATTTCATGAAGTCTCCCATTCAGGCACTGACCAGACCCTTATCTGCTTAGCTTTAGTAAGGTTGCTTCCTATCACCCACTTGGACCTTTGACTATGATATCCCCACCAACAGATACTGGCAAAATATTAAATGAAGTACAATTCATTTTGCTGTACTGCAAAATGATAACAGGTAAAAGGATTTGAGTGCACATCTGTAATATATAATGCTCACAATAATATTCCAGTTAGCAGATAAAGCTCATCTTCTTTCAATACCCCTTTGTTGTAGGTACTGATTTTATTTTGAACACAGCCATAGCTTTGAAAAAGGGGTAAAGGTTAAGTATATATGATAGGATCATGTTTTAATTCCCTAAGAGGTTTTTCTGTGGCTGACCACTCAGTTCAATTTTCTTGTTCAAAAACAACCGGGTTGACCCAAACATTCTGACTAATAAAGGATTAGTGTTATAAAGCTTTTTTTCTCTAAGTCAGATTGATATAATTAGTAAAGCATATGTTGCCAAGCATTTCCCAGTAATGTGTTTGCTACATACAATTTTTACCACATATGAGGGAAAAAAGGGCAGATGGAGAAGGACACAAGTAAAGAGAGGGTTCTTTAAAAATTATTCTTTGGGGAACGTATAATCCTTGTTAATCTTCAGGATCTTTAAATAAGTTTAAAATAAAAACAAGAAACAAAGTAGCTGTGAAAGATAAAACATCTCTACCTCATTAGTTAAATTTGATTTCAGGTCAATTTGAGAGTATTTTTCCTTCAAAAACCGTTTTTCTTAAAAAAAAAAATCTGCCAAGATGTATTTACAGCCCCATGCTATTATGACAAAGCATACACAGTGTTTGGGTGTGGTCACACCAGCAAGGTAATTGCGCTTTGTTCCCGCTTTGATTAAATCGGGAACATTTTTCTTCGGGATGTGCTGACTAGATGCAGCTGGCCCCTCTCTTCCAGCATCTGCTCGCCTGCTGCCATGCCGTCCCTACAGGCAATCCTGCCAGCCATTGGGCAGGCTCGGGCGGCTGCTGCTCCTGCCGCCACTGTGGGGGGGGGTGCTGCTGCTGCTGCCACCATTGCCTGACAAAAAAAGGCTCAGCCCCCCAGAAGGAGAGGACAGAGACCCATTTCATCCCAATCCTCCTTGCCAGCCCCCATCTAGGCTGCTGGAGTCACTACCTCTCATTCCCGCCTCCAAGGAACATAAAATAACGTTTAATAATGGATTTATTAAGCACATGTTTACGCAAGCGCTCAAACCAGAAGCTTTTTTTAAAAAAAAAAAAGCACAAAGAGCGGTCAGATGGCCCTAATCGCAAGCATTGTGAAAGATGGCTATGCAGATGGGGGAAATCACGCATTCAAAGCACAAGTGCCAGGAAAATACCTGATTTTCCAGAGGGCAGGAAAACCCGGGAGCACTGCGGAAGTGAGCCGCTTCAGCGCCGGAGGTGGATTGCCATATGTGAACGTGAAATTTATATGTGCAAGGGAACAGTGGCGAACCCCGATCAAAAGTTCCATGTGACCGCATCCTTTAACTTCCAAAAGACCACTACATACTCAGTGGGGTTTGGTGTAACATTTACTTCGCAAGGTTTGAGTCAATCCTTCTATTAAAAAAGGATCACAAGACAAGAGTCCCAGTGTGTTCTAGCACAAATATGGGTGCTATAGTGGTTTTATTTATTTACCTCGTTTATATTTCAGTTTTCTCATTGAGACTTAAAGTAGATTACTAAAATTAACAACCAATAATACAATAAAAACCAGGGTGACCTGGGTTCAAAGCACCACTCATCTATCTGAGTTATATTAGTCCCATCATTCCCACTCACCCAAATAAGGAAGGGTATTGAAAACAGATCAGCCAATATCATAATGCCCCTATATAAATCAATGGTGCGACCTTATTTGGAGTACTGTGTACAGTTCTGGTCACCACACCTTAAAAAAGATATTATAGCTTTGGAAAAAGTGCAGAAGAGGGCAACTAGAATGATAAAAGGGTTGGAAAACTTTTCCTATGAAGAAAGATTAAAACACTTGTGGCTCTTTAGCTTGGAGAAACGATGGCTGAGGGGTAACATGATCAAGGTTTATAAGATTATGCATGGGACAGAACAGGTAGAGAAAGAGGTACTTTTCTCCCTTTCTCACAATACAAGAACTAGTGGGCACTCAATGAAATTGCTGAGTGGTCGGGTTAGAATGGATAAAAGGAAGTTAGAATGGATAAAAGGAGTGATTAACACATGGAATTCACTGCCACAGGAGGTGGTGGTGGCTACAAGCATGCACAGCTTCAAGAGGGAGTTAGATAAACATATGGAGCAGAGGTCCATCAGTGGCTATTAGCCACAAGGTATAGATAGGGACTCGGGGCAAGGGATGCTCTGTATTCTTCGTGCTTGGGGGGGGACAATAGTGGGAGGGCTTCTAGTATCCTGGCCCCACTGCTGGACCTCCTGATGGCCCCTGGTATTTTTGGCCACTGTGTGACAGAGTGTTGGACTGGATGGGCCATTGGCCTGATCCAACATTGGCTTTTCTTATGGTCTTATGTTCTTAATTAATAAAAAATGCAATAAAATTAACACCACAGCAGTCAACCTGAGTCAAATAGTTGAGATAGTTCCATATACACAATGAGAATATGTATGTAGCACTGCCTCAGACTTCAGAAACAATGGAAAAGTTCTATGTGGAAACAATCTGTGTGCATCAGATAACCAAGTTTTTCATGGTTCCTACCACTTAATCACTGAAAAACAACACTCATAGGACTGAAATGGTAGGCTGAATGGATCCTGTTAATTTGATATGTCCTTTAAAATGGGGACATTAAGAATATCTTTTGAACACTTTAACTTCACTTATTTAATGGAAACAAACATACATTCCCCAGAATACTGTTTTACTAAGTATATTTCCATACACATTTACGTGCACATTTCTCTCTTGCTCCTTATGGAGAACACTAACAAATGCCACAGATATGCAGGAAACAGTTTGCAGCTGAGACAAGCTTAGCACATTTCCTACAGGTTCAGCCAGAGGGAGAATCTTTCCTGGCTCCCATGACAGAAATTATGCCTTTGAACCACAAGGGTTTCCTCTTGAATACTGGCTGAAGATGTATAGGGGCCAAAGTCCAGCCACACCCACCAGACAGGGGACTCTGCTAATTGGTTAAGACCTCTTTAATGTCTGGCCACCATTTGGCAGACCCAAGAGGCAGCTGCAGCACTCATCTCAATTTATAAGACACTCTTGATTAACACCATATTTTAATACAAGGCCAAATCAAGTTTTCGTGGAGCCAAACATCTGTATTTGCACATTCCTTTGGAGGAACCCTGTCCTTTCAATTGCAGAATTTATTTGCTCTCAAGCTTTTTGGAGAACACATGGTGTAACCTGGCTTTTGTTCTTTTCCACACACACACACACACACACCAAAAAAAAAATACTCCACCATGAATGTTAGGATCTGCAGTTCCAGAGTGCAGGCACGGGGCTTAGTAAGAAGAGGTCTTGCAGAGAGACACAAAACACACCATAGAACATATTGGAATAAAAACCAGGCCATAGCTTTTATTGATTACAGACCAAGGAGCATTGGCAAAGCATGGGGGCAGATCCTGGAAAATCAAGCAACCCACCTGCCACTTGATAACAATGTCCCTCAGCCTGCCTGCTGGGGGGAAAACCTGGGAGTGACAAATATTATTGGTATCACAAGGGTGGCTGCTGCTGAGTGGTACCAATCTGACACCTTGGGTGAACCTAGGAAGAGCCCCCAAGCTGGGCATACTGCATGGTGACTCAAACCCCCAGACCCTTTAAGAGAGTTCCCACAGATGCGAGGTGAACAAGCAGGCCCATCTCCCCCCACCCCAAAGGATCTGCCCAGATGCGCAAAACCACCAAGTGTGACAGCAAAACATACATACACAGAAAACACAAAAACAGGGGAGGATGGGTGCTGAACCCCCTAGGCAATGCAATTGAAATAGCACTGGGCAAACTCTACATCACTGCTGCAAAGAGTCGGCCAAAACTTCCAGCATCCAAGCAAACCAGCCCCCCCACCCCCTGGATGCCATGGGATTGGACAGCTCAGTCACCTGAGGTTCCTGTCTTTGCCAACCATTAGGCAAAGGGCAGAGGCAGCCTCCTCCAGACCTCTCCCAAGCCTGCATGATATCTGGCCCTCTTCAGGTGAGCCTTGGCTGCGTTTCTCACTGGCACCTTCCAACCTTCGTCTCTCACTCAGCAAACTACTTTAGGCATCAAAGGAGTCCCAGTTACTCCAGTGGAATTCTCTCTTAAGTTTATCCATGGCCATAAATGTATCACAGAGCAGAGTTAACGTACTGGGAACTTTCCTATCATGCCATTATCTCTACCAACTCTATATTAAGCAGACTGTATTTTCCTTTTAACAAATATTTCCCCAGCATTGCTAAAAGCATTGCTTATTTCTTCTAGCTTCACCAGATCTCCAGTTGACAGAATTGCTTTTCAGTGATTTTCAGTTAGCAACAGTAACGGCCTGTTGTTTTCTAGAGTGCGTTCTTCATTCATGCGAGGGGATGAAGTCCAACATTAACTGATAGTTCCTATAATTCACAATAGAATCTTTTGGAACATGGAGGGGTCCATGAAAAGATATTCTGGCAGAGAACCAGTGTGGTGTAACAGTTGATTAGATCGAGGGAAATGGGATCACGCCACTGTTTGCTATAAAACTTACTGGGTGACCTTGTGCCAATAATTCCCTTTCAGCCTAAAGTACCTCACAGGCTTATTGCAAGGATAAAAAGGAGAAGAGGAGATTTATATACACTGCTTGAGTTCCTTGAAGAATGGCAGGATACAAATTCACTAAAATAAGTAAAATCCAAACTGGGGTGGATCCAACCATCCTTTAAGTGGCTCTTCCTCTAATGGGAGAACCACTTTAAGTTAGAGGTTAGCCTGGAGAAAGAAGACTTCCTTAGTCTGGGGGAAGACTTCAAACTCAGTCAAAAGGAAATATGAGGTGTAAATATTTTAACAAGAAAACAACTAAATGAGTAAATTTTGCTCGGTGGAATGATGATGGGATACTCCACTGTATTCTATGTGTTCTTTTGCTTTTCAGAACCTTGTCAGTGGTTCCTCAAAACAATGATGGACAGTCTTGAAATACAATTGTCTTTGAAGCAGAGTTTACAAGTACTCCTTTGCAGTCTGGAGTAGCAGTGGGGTGTTGGATGTTTTCTAGATTGTATTCTTGATTGATGTGTAGCGATGATGAAGTCAAACATACACTGATAGTTCCTATAACCAACCATAGCATCATCTGCAAGATAGATGTTCCCAGGGAGATATTCAGGCAAATATATCATTAAAGCAAGGGTTCCCTGGAGGATGAAAATCACTCGCCTAAAGAAATAATACAGTATTGTATCCAATGGTTGAACCATCAGAAGGTGCTTACAAAGTTGGCATGGCATTTTTCTGCCATGCCAAGAAATGCATTATACTTGCTGCAAGTGCAAGCTTATAAGAATGCTTGAGGAGAAGGTGGGAGAACTCGAGGAACAAATCTGTACACTGAGGAACATCATGGAGGCAGAAAGCTTTTTAGACATGATGAAAGAAGGGCTCCTGAGACAATGGCAAGAGCTAGTAAATCCTAAGCAAGAGGAAGGACATAACAAGGAACAGGTGGGTGAGTGGAAGAATGTGACCTTGAGGAGTAAGATAATCAGGAGACACAGCCAGTGGAGCTGCAAAATCGATACCAGGCACTTCTGATGATGGAAGATTAGAATAGTACACACCAAGATCAAAAGGATGTGACTGACACATAAGAACATAAGCAGAGAAGGAACCAAGCTATCCCATGGAAGAAGAGATAAATAGTGGTGGTTGGTGACTCCCTACTGAGAGGGATGGAAGAAAGTGTATGCAGACTGGACAAGGAATCTCAAGAGGTTTGTTGTCTTCCCGGAGCATGTATCCGAGATGTGACTGAGAGAATTTCAAGACTGGTCAAGACCTCTGATCGCTACCCGCTCCTGCTGATTCATGTGGGAACAAACAATACGGCCTGAAGAAACCTTGAATGGATCTCCAAAGACTATGAGGCTCTGGGCAAGAAGGTGAAAGATCTGGGGGCACAGGTGGTATTCTCCTTCATTTTACTTGTTGAGGGCCACAGAACTGGAAGGAAGAACAGGATACTGGAGGTGAATGGCTGGTTAAGTAGATGGTGCCATCAAGAGGGATTTGGCTTCCTGGACCATGGTATGTACCCCCAAGATGAAGGACTGTTGGCGACAGATGGGGTGCACCTTACAAAGAATGGGAGGAGTGTCTTTGCTGCAAGACTTGCGAACCTGATCAGGAGGGCTTTAAACTGAAGACATCGGGGGTGGGAAGAAAAAGCCTGATGTTGTGCAGTATCCCCAACACTAAGTTTAAGAAGGGGAGTGACCAGAGAATAAATGAATGGGAGAGAGGTGAGTTCAGTAATTTTCAGGTAAAATCAAAGGGACCTATGGTAGGAAAGGATGTCTGTAATCTGAAATGTCTTTATACTAATGCACAGAATATGGGAAATAAACAGGAGGAATTTGAACTTCAAAATATTGGAAAGTAATTATGATCTGATAGGTATCACTGAGACTTGGTGGGATGAGTCTCATATATGGAGCACAGCGATTGAAGGCTATACCTTGTTCAAACGGAACAGAATAAACAAAAAAGGCAGCAGGGTGGCACTATATGTCAAGAATGAATACACTTCCACTGAAATTCAGGATTTTGAGAGTTGCCCTGTTGAAAGTGTGTGGGTAAGGATAGAGCAGGGGGGAAAGAAGGGGATATTGTTGTGGGGGTATACTACAGACCTCTGAACCAACTGGAGGAACGGGATGATGCATTTGTACAACAACTTGCTAAACTTTCACAGAGACAGGATGTAGTGGTTATGGGAGATTTCAACTATCCAGATATTTGCTGGAAATCTAACTCTGCTAGACATGGGGCATCCCGCAGATTCTTAAATAATCTTAAATAGGACAACTTCATCTCTCAGCAGGTGGAGGTGGAAACCAGAGGATCTGCTGTCCTAGATTTAATTTTGACTAACAGGGAAGAACTGGTTGATGAGGTGAATGTTGTAGGCTCCTTGGGGAATAGTGACCATGTCAACTTGGAATTTGACATAGTGAGGGATGTGAAACCAGGATATAGTAGGACTCGCATCCTGGACTTCAGGAAGGCTGATTTCAAAAAACTCAGAGAAATATTAGGTAGGATCCAATGGCTGGAAATGCTGAGGGGGAAATCTGCACAGGAAGGATGGGAGATGCTGAAAAATGAAGTGCTTAAGGCACAATCCCAAACTGTTCCAGTAAGAAAGAAAGGTGGGAGACAGGCAATGAAGCTGAGGTGGCTGAACAAGGAACACTCTGAAGAGCTGTGACTAAAAAGGGAAATGTACAGGAAATGGAAGGAGAGCCAAATTACTGAGGGTGAGTACAAGAAGCAGGCTCGAATCTGTAGGGATGATGTCAGAAAGGCTAAAGTGCAGATGGACCTGAGGCTTGCAAGGGATGCTAAAAATAACAAGAAAAATTTCTATGCCTCTGTTTGGAGCAAAAAGAAAAACAGGGATGGGGTAATCTCATTGCTAGGGGAAGATGGTTAAGTCTTAACAAGGGATGAAAACAAAGCGGAATTACTCAACTCTCACTTTGCGTCAGTCTTTAACCGTAAGACGAGCTGTATACAAACTGAAGAATGCAGGGCATATGAAGGTAGGAGGAACTGCCAGTCCAGAGTTAGTAAGGAAATGGTTAGAGAGCATCGAGCTGCCTCAAATACCTTCAAATCTCCAGGGTCGGATGGCTTGCATCCCAGGGTGCTAAAAGAAATTGCAGATGTTATTTCAGAGCCTCTGGCTCTAATCTTTGAGATGTCCTGGAATACTGGTGTTCTGCCGGAAGACTGGAGAAGAGCTAATGTTGTCCTGATCTTCAAGAAGGGAAAAAAGATGGACCCGGGAAATGACAGGCCTGTCAGCTTGACATCAATACCTGGAAAAATTCTAGAACAGATTATTAAACGCTCTGTCTGTGAGCACCTTGAACAGAATTAGTTAATTGGTAGAAGCCAGCATAGGTTTATCAAGAATAAGTCATGCCAGACCAACCTTATCTCCTTTTTTGACAGAGTTACTACCAGGGGTCTTTTGGGGGGAGCTCACCAGAGCGCAGCTCCTGGAGCTCAGGAGCCAAGCCCCGCCCCCAGCCGGCGTCCCGGGGAGTCTTTCAGGCAGCCGAATGTCAATTTCAGCTCCATTATATCCTATGGGCCATTGAAGTCAATGGTGAAAACATAGGGTATATTCTGGGGCTGGAGGGGAGGGTTTGATGGAGAGGCTCCAAACTCACAGGGTAGCTGATGGAGCCTCTCCCCAAGATACCCACCAAGTTTCAAGAACATAGGATCAGGGAGTCCAATTCTATGGGCCTCTAAACAGGTTGCCCCTATTCCCTCCATTGTTCTCTATGGTGGGAAAAAATTAACTTTTTTCCCACCATAGAGAACAATGGAAGGAATAGGGGCAACCTGTTTGGGGGCCCATAGAATTGGACTCCCTGGTTCACTGTTCTTGAAACTTGGTGGGTATCTTGGGGAGAGGCTCCATCAGCTACCCTGTGAGTTTGGAGCCTCTCCATCAAACCCCCTCCCCTCCAGCCCCCAGAATATACCCTATGTTTTCACCATTGACTTCAATGGCCCATAGGATATAATGGGGCTGAATTGCCGCTGAATTTCTTTCATTCCCTCCTTTCCTTCTCTCTTTTTCCTCTTTCCCTCCTTCTTCTCTTCTCTCTTTCTTTCCCACCTTCTTCTCTTCTCTTTTTCCTCCTTTCCCTGTTTCCCTCCTTCTTCCCTTTCTTTCTTTCCCTCCCCTTTCCTTCTCTTTCTTTCCCTCTTTCCTCCTTCTGTGGCCCAACTCTCATGAGAAGGAGTTTAAACTTTAAACCCCTTCTCTCCTAGCTCCCCCACCCAGACCAGCTGGGGAAGGGAAGGGGAGGCTTTTGAAGATGCCTCCCCGCTTTTGCTTCCCTTCTGACATCACTTCCGGTGATGTCAGGGGTGTGGCATATGCTAATAGCCTAAGCTCATTAGCATACCATATGCTAATGAGCTCCTGCAGCTGTTTTTCTACGAAAAGACCCCTGGTTACTACAATGGTTGACTCTGGCAATGCTGTGGATATAGTGTATCTAGATTTCAGTAAAGCATTTGACAAAGTTTCTCATGATATCCTTGAAGATAAGCTGGTTAAGTGTGGGCTGGATGGTGCAACCATTGGATGGATTGAAAAATCGTATCCAACGAGTGCTCATAAATGGCTCTGCGTCTACGTGGAGGGAAGTCTTGAGTGGAGTGCCACAGGGCTCGGTCCTGGGCCCAGTGTTGTTCGATGTTTTTATAAATGATCTGGAGGAAGATATAGAGGGGATCAGTGTTCCCTCTAAACTGAGTTAGTGTGAGCTAGCTCACAGTTTTTTCATCTCCAGCTCACAGAATTTTGTCTTAGCTCAGGAAGGATGGCTTCAGAGCAAACTAATTTATGCAGTAGCCAAATTGCTCACTCACAACTTTAATGCCAGTAGCTCACAAAGTAGAATTTTGCTCACAAGACTCCAGGGTTTAGAGGGAATATTGGAGGGGATGCTTATCAAATCTGCAGATGACACAAAGCTGGGTGGGATTGCTAATTCTGAAGAAGACAGGATTCAAAATGATCTAGATAGGCTGGAACAGTGGGCTGAGGCAAATAAAATGAAATTCAATAGAGATAAGTGCAAAGTCTTACACCTGGGCACAAAAAATCAAAGGCACAGAATGGGAGGGACTTGGCTTGACAGCAGCACATGTGAAAGGGATCGAGGTGTTCTGGTTGATCACAAGCTCAACATGATGCGGCTGTAAAGAAAGCTAATGCAATCTTAGGATGCATTAACAGAAGCATTGTGTCCAGATAGAGGGAGGTGGTAGTTCAGCTCTATTCTGCTGTGGTCAGGCCTCACCTAGAGTACTGTGTCCAGTTTTGGGCACCACACTTTAGGAAGGATGTTGACAAGCTCAAGCGTGTCCAGAAGAGGGCAACCAGAATGGTGAGAGGGTTGGAATCCAAGTCTTATGAGGAAAGGCTGAAAGAGTTGGGTATGTTTAGCCTGGGAAAGAGAAGACTTAGAGGGGACATGATTGCAGTCTTCAAGTATTTGAAGGGCTGTCATGTAAAAGATGGAGCAGATCTATTCTCTCTTGCTCCGGATTGCAAGACTAGATCTAATGGGTGGAAATTACAAGGGAGTTGTTAATGGCTAGATATCAGGAGAAACTTCCTAACTGTAAGAGTGGTTGAGCAGTGGAACAGTCTGCCTCGGGAGGTGGTGGATGCTCTTTCCCTGGACGTTTTCAAGTAGAGGCTGGACAACCATCTTTTGGGTATGTTGTAGGTATGTAGGGCTATCTTTTGGCTATGCTCCTGCAGAGTGCAGCGGGTTGGACTAGATGACCTGCAAGGTCCCTTCCAACTCTAACATTCTATGATTCTATGATTCTATGATTCTGTGATAAGTTGGCTCTTTCCTTTCCTGAAGTAGGTCTTGGTGACTCGTGAAAAGGCATTGACATGATGGATAAAAAAGCCTTTGGGCATGGGAACTGCAGCGAGGAGGAAGAATTAGGTGTAATTGTTCTTCACTTAATTCTTCTCCTGCCAGAGAAAATGCAGCAGAACAGGCTTTCCTTTGGCACTAGGTATTCACTTGAGAAAAGACCTTGTACATGTATTGCCTTCCTTTCCACTCAAGATTTCAGACAAAATTTACAACTTAAGCATTGGTTTTTAATACATTAATCAGAACTGAGTTTTTAAACCGGATCATTAGTTTTCATTCCCATGGCTAATAACCAATATACATTTTGAATGGAAAATAATTCTATACTTTATCAGTTTCAATACTGTATTCTTCAGGGTTCATTGCGGATGATAGTGTGCTACTTTATTAATGTTTTCTTTCATTCAAGGGATATCAATTGAAACTGTGCTGTGTTAAGTTAGTGGCATTCTTTAATTCTCTGTGTTAAGTTAGCCTTCTTTAATGCAGTCACTGGATACAGCAAATGATTTTGCAGTATTATTGCAGCTAAGCACCTGTGGACTAGGCATGTTGAGAACCAGTCACACACAGCTTTTCCTTTACATAAAAGCTGTGCCCTCTTGCTGAATTGCCTCCACAATATTGTTTGAAGTTTGGCTCAAATACTGTCCCAAGCAGCTTCATAATTTATGTACTGCAACTTGTGTGGGCTCAAAATTGTATTCACAACGTTGTTTTCTTTTTTCCTTTCCAATATCATTCATTATACCATATGTGCCAATATGTGTGTGTGACAGACTGTCAAGGGTTAATGCTTCAAATGGAATTCTGTGGAGAACATAAGTTAAGAAATAACAGTTTGACAGTTGAAGAAGAGACAGTTTAGCACTGACTGAGGACTGGGAAGGAGGCTAAAAGAGGAATGGGAGGATCATGGAAGATCCCCATTCAAGCCAAAAAAAGGGACAGAGATTCTTGTTTAGAGAAGTAATCCCTGCTCAGTGAAAAGGAAAATATCTCTTAAGAGATGAGTGATCCTTTGGTTGGTATATAGAGAAGGATTTGAGGAACTTAGCTGTATGTCCCTGCCTTCAAAACCTTAAGAGTCAGTGAAACTCAGGAGCTTATGCTTGAGTGTTTAGGCAGACACTGAAAAGAAAGCCTCTCTCCTCAAAGTTTCAGAGACCTTAGTGAAAAGCAAAAACACCTACATGTTGGCAACAAATTATCTTGAGACTTTGTGATTACAAAGTTACCTCAGTTTTTATTATCAGTTTACCTCATACAGGAGCTGCAGTGGCTCAAGTGGTTAAGACGCTGAACTGCAGGCTGTGGAAGGTCAGTTGTTCAGCAGTTCGAGATCCGGGTGCCGCATGATGGAGTGAGCTCCCATCTCTAGTTCCAGCTCCTGCCAACCTAGCAGTTCAAAAGCAAGAAACTGCAAGTAGATAAATAGATACCACTTCAGTGGGAAGGTAACAGCATTCCGTGCTCCTTGGTGTTTAGTCATGCCAGCCACATGGCCACGGAAACATCTTTGGACAGCGCTGGCTTTTTGGCTTTGAAATGGAGATGAGCACTGCAACCCTAGAGTCGGATTTGACTGGCTTTCAAGCAAGGGAACCTTTACCTTTACCTTACCTCATACAACCTATCTCTGATTCCACCTGACCTATTCCCCTTCAAGTTAAATAAAATATTTTGTTTATTTTGAACTGCCGAATGGCAGGGAGGATGGGATATAAATGTAAATAATAAATAAATAATAAATAAAAGCATCTAGTGTGCCATTTCAGAAGAATAAGTTAAGAAGGTGATTTTGTCCCTTCCCTCAGTTCCCTGGGCTGGGCCAGCATATAATATATAATAATTTAACTGGGTGGGACAGCCATGGACCAATAAAAAGAAGAAAATAAGGAGAGGGGCTCCTCAGCATGAAAGAAGAAACAAAGGGAAAATCCTATGTGTCAGGGAGGGAAGAGTGAAAGATTGCTATAACGTGGCAGGTATTGACATGTTATCAAAAAGAAGCTTCTGCTGGTCTGTTATCAGCACTTAGAGATGAAGTTCCTCCTTTATACATTATTCTTGACATCCAGCATCACTTCCAGGCATGCTATGGATTAACATGCTTGGAAAAGGGAAAGTGCCTTGGAGCCAGTTCACATATTATGAACAACACAGGCTGGGTCTATCACACATGGATTATGAATTCTCCTGAATTCCTGTGCATGTGATGCCCTATTTGGATCTCTGCTGTGGCATGCTTGGGCAAAGAGCTTTGGCATCAGTTTTCTGACTCGAAACAGTCCTGGATGGTGTGCTATTTGGTTTGTTGAGGAAACACACAAGTTTACATGTCTGTTTACCCACTGGGTCAAACAGCATGCCCTCAGAACTGTTGGAGGTCAGGAAAACGGTACAGGAGGGAAGGCTGAATTCAAAGATACAATCTGAATTGGGCACTACATGCAAGAAATTGAGGAGAACCCACAACTCGCATGTGACTGTTGCACAGGACACAATGCAAGTGCCACCTCTTCTTTCTTGTTTATTCCAAGCCTTACTGAACCAATTCATCCTGATACCTGTTAGCACCACAATACAGTCTGTAAACAAAAACCTCCTAATAGTTTTCTGGCTGCCAAGAACATAGCAAAATTTAGAACTCGGAGCCAAATCAGATGAGACAATAGAATATTAGTGACTAGATCTCCAATGTTTCCCTCCTCTATAAAAAACAGCTGCAGAAGTGGACACTAACTCTTTCCCATGACATTTTTCCCAATGTCAGATGGGTTTAGGGAGTTAAAGTCTACCCCATTATCAGAAATATGCATATTGCTTTTTGGCTTCTTTCACACATACTGAATAATAAATTTCCAATCCACTTTCAATGCACCTTGCAACAGGATTTTACTGTGCGGAATGGCAAAACCCACTTGCAAACAATCACTAAAGTGCACTGAAAGTGGACCAAAAGTACATTATTTAGCATGTTGTCCAAGGGTGAAGGTCCCAGCCCCACCTACACACTCACAGGAGAGAGGGAGCTTGGGTGTCTGCCAAATGCCCCCCCCCCACATCATCTGAGCTCCCTAGCATAAAAGTCACACCCTGGAGGACTCTGCTGCACTCAGCCGACGCCCTGGTGACCCAGGACCTAACACATGTGTGTGGTACAGATGACACATTTGGGCTTACATCCTCATGAATAAAGCGTCAGTTACCACATTTTCATGCCCATGTGATCTGTGCCCAGGATAAACTTTTATCCCTACGCATAAGGTATTAGTTTCTCTGGTACTCACATAATAGCCAAACACTCCTTCTCCATGGCTGGAAGGTGTTGTTCCCTGGCCAGGAGCTTCTTACTCAGGAATAACACTAGGTGTGTTTGTCCACTGGACCAATTCTGAGAGTCAATACTGCTCCCAGACTCTTGTTAGAAGAATCTATGTTTACAGTGAAAGGTTTTTCAATGTCAGGAGCCTTTACTGCAACTTCAGATGTTAGCAGTGTTGTTAACTTTGGGGAAGAATTTTGGCATTCTGCTTTCTTCATCTGATCGAGGCTCATTGTTGCCACTATGAGGATTGCTACCAGTACAGGATTGCTACAATGTCAGCTGGTGCGGGCATTTCAGGTCCAGAAAACAACACAGAGTTAAACCACCACCTCCCATGCTGTAGACCTGATCAGAAGAAAGTTACCCTGTGTAATGTGTAGCTGGGATGTCCAACAATCTGACATTCCTTATCTCCCACAAACTATTCTTGCAATTTGCTCTGTTCTCAATACCACTTTTACATATAACTCTAAAAGGTGTGTGTGAGCCTCACATATTTTTTATATCACATGAGAATTCTGTTAACATGAGAGCAAATTGCAAAATAAAATGCAACTTGTATCCAAATCAACGTAGATGGGCATTAACTTCTCATTTAAACAAAACAGGTAGCAGTAGGATTTTTGTTAAAAGGAAAGAGTGACTGAAACTAAATAAAGTAGACAAAACCTATTATAGGTGTTCAGCAATACTTGTTATATCTAACTTAGATTCAATTTCTTTTTTATCTTATTGTTCAGGCTCTATTTTAGCAGAAAGGGTTTTCATTCAGCAACTCTGTCACATAAATATGTGGAAACGGCCAGGAACAACTACAGACTCCTCTGCTGCCTAATCAGCTTAAACTGTCACTGCCGCTTTCTGATCTTGTTTATCAGTTAGAAGGGCTCACAATGATTAACTTGTAATTATGTCTATCACTAATAATGATAATAACAGGATCTAAAAGAAGGATTCATAAATCCTAATTGAATCAGATGAAATACTTATAATGTCTAATCTTTGTTTTCACTGAGCCACAGAAGATAATTCTACAGCACAACTATTCTTGGAATAATGAGATCCAAAGAGATTTCCAAGCAAGAGATTCTGAAGCTGTTGTCTTTAAGAAATTTACCCTTGCATTTTTGGTGCTGTGAAATGCCTTCCTTGCCACATTGCAGCCCTGGATGTGTTTGCAGGATGTGATTGATGCACACAGCAAAAGACTGGTGCCTGCCTGTGGAGTGTTTGCCTGCCCCCCCCCGATCTCCTCAAGGAAGCTTGAGGGTGGGACGAGCCAATTGGGGCTCAGCACAGGAGCACTGGCCAATCAAGGGATGGCTCGCTGACCAGGGTCTGGCAGCAGCTGCCCTCCCTCCACAGTTTGAGGTCCCCACCCACCTGCCCTTTTTTTATACCATATGGGATTAGCTAGTTGCCAGTTTTCAGGCCTGAGCAGGATTTTTTGGGGCCTCACTCAGATTGTCCAAGGGGAGGCTTTTTTTCATGGTCAGAGGAGGTGAGGTATAGATAGGCCTGGTAAAGATGATTAGGCCCTAACTGGGAAGGAGGGAAAAGGATGGGTTGAGGGGATTTTGAGTTGGCAAGCACTCTGAGATATCAGTGATGGGGGTTCGTAATGGGTACCTACGAGCTTTGCAGTCAGGGAGACTCAGTTGGGGGCCTCTTCAGGAGGAACATATGATGAGCCTTAAGGCTTTGCAATCATAGGCTGAAATGTGCCCTGCCTCCTCTCTATGCACTGGCATGCAGGCCATGACAAGTTTAGGTTCAGAAGGATCCTGGACCTGTTTCTGAGCTGGGGTGGATTTGCCCTGTTAGGAGGCTTCTTAGCACAATGATACCTGTGCTTTAATGTGTTGGTGCAGATCAGCTTATGTATAAATAAAATTCCCAGTTTAACCCATAACTTGTGTTGTGTTTCATTCGAGGGGTGGGCTGGCAACATACAAGGCAGACAACCACACAAAGATGCCTTGTATTGAATCAGAAAGGAAACAAGCCGTGTGTGATGGTACAACAGCATACAAAATTTAATAACATATCTAAGTACAGAATATAAAAATTATCTAAGTACAGAATACAAAAATTGAAGAAAGTCCAAAAATAATCTTATTTTTATTCTAATGAAGTTTCCAGATAATGCTTTCATTTCAAAGGTCTTCATCAGAGGAAGACCAATTATAACTGCACAATTGTTTTCCAAGTAAGGTTGGAAAATCAATAGTCCACATTCTTCATAAAGCAATAGATATATAAGGCATATCTCAGAGTGAATGTCAGAGAAGCGTTCATAAGTTCAATGTTTCATTGTAGCTTCCTATTGAAGTTATGAACGCTTACCTGACATTCACTCTGAGATATGCCTTATTGCTTTATGAAGAATCTTCTCTAATTAAGACCTTGCAAATAAAAGCATTATCCGGAAACTTTGTTAGAATAAAAATAAGATTATTTTTGTATTCTGTACTTAGATAACTTTATTAAATTTTGTATGCTGTTAAAGTATTGACAGATATGTTTGTGTAAATGCTGTGAGTATCATCATAGCACCACACAAAGATTTGTTTCCTTCTGCTCTTCAAGTTGGCAGCTGTGGTTCTTTCATTATTTCCACCTGTTGTTGTATTGAATCAGGTCATTAGTCTATCTAGCCCAACTACAGCAATTTTCCAAGGCCTGTGGGACAATGCCTCTTGCATCACTGCTATGGGAATCCTTTAACTGGATATTCCAGGGACTGAGCCTGCAATCTTGTCCATGCAAAGGAAGTGTTCTACCATTGAGCTGTGGGCTCTCTGGCTGCAATTTACAGCTACACCATAGTCATTATAGTATTTAGTATCCTGAACTGGATAACCCAGGCTAGCCTGATCTCATCAGACATTGGAAGCTGAGTAAGGTCACCCCTAGTTAGTATCTGAATGGGAGACCACCAAGTAACAGCAGGGTTGCAACACAGAGAAAGCTATCAAAGATATACTGCGAACCAGAGTAGTGTATTGCTTAGTGTTTTGAACCAGAACTGGAGAGATCCTGGAGATATTTGTGTTGCCCTGCAAGGCTTTTTAGCCTCTTTTTGGACTGCAATAAAGTAATAAACTGTGCCAGTGCGTGTGTAAGGAACTGAACCACATGGTAACCTTCCCAGATGCCAGCAGAGACTGCACCCAGGCAAGAGACGTTTCTCCTGACCAGCCCAGCAGCTCCAGTGCCCAGCAGAGGTTACCAGCCTGTTTCTCATGAAGGAAATATGAAATAAAACCAGTACACACAAAAGCACAGTAAAATACCAGAAATAGGAACTCCAAAAACGCCATTGAGAGTTCCTTCTACAGCAGGCAGCCTCTTTCCTCCCCCCACCTTCACATGCAAGACTTCACGTAGCCCTGGCAGAATCTATTCATCGTTGCCTAGTTACTGATTGAAAGCCATCAACAGCCGGGCTAATGCCATCAACAACACAATAGAAGTGGCTGAATGACTCATCCTAGCTATCACCTGGTGTCAGACATGAGTAAGTTTCTAGCTCTCAGTATTGACCATCCCTCAGGCACACCTCCACACACCTCCCCTACATCTTCCAACCAATAGGGTGCTTCCAGGGACGGACTACCAGGAGGCGGGAATCAGGGAGGTAACCAGCCCCCACCCTCCTGCTTATAAGGGGATGCCAGACCACAGGCCTCTCTCTCTACTACGACCCCTATCGAACCTTTGACCCTCTTATGTCCAGCTTGCTATCCCCCAACCCTTACCTCCATCTTTAAACTCTGGTCTGCAGGCCGAGTTTCCACGTGACAATCTGCTGGTCAGACCGCGTGGCCCCATTTTTCTTAGTTTCTTTCCCCTCCATTTTTCCTGAGGAACGCTCTACAGGACTCGACTGGTAAATATGACCCACCAACGACTTACCTGCTAATGCAAATGTGCTTACCTCTCTCTGTATTTCTTAGGACTTGAATAATTGTGTGTGAGCTTGTGTAATTGTTTGTGTGTGGCAAACCTCAGTAAAAGACTTTATTTTCAATCATAAAAGTCTCCTGGTCTGTTACCAACTCCTCCCGGCGGGGCTGACCTCTGTATACATTGGTGTTCGCTCTCGCAGCTGATTGCTTATTGATAATCAATATAATTCCCCTCGTTATTATTCATAATAACGTGCAATCAGGCTAACAAAGTGGTGGAGGATGCGGGCAACACCCTGAACGTCTGAACGCACACGAGAGTCGACACGTGTCGTTCTGACGGTCAGACGTGGAGGAAACCCCCCGCTGGAGTGTTGGAACAGGCTTGTGTGCGAGGTTTCTGTCTGTGTGATTGGCTCTAGCGAGCACTCTATCTGGGAGGCTTTACCCCTTCACCTCTTTCCGTGTGAGACTCTGTGCCATAAGCACTAGAGAGTCGTGGAGATCAGCCGCACCGGACCCGACTGCTAGGACTAGCCAGTGACCGGCGGTGTTCCGAACGCAAGGGATCTCCCACACGAAGCCCCAAGGCTATCTCGAGCCATCTTACGGTCTATCTTGTGGGTGGGACCCAGAGCGATAGTGTAGGGAAACAGCCGGCATCAACATCTCCCTACACCATCCACTTTCCCGCCAAAAATAACTGCCAGAACAGCTGAGAGACGCGCTTGTTAAAGAGCCGCGACTCTGCAACCCTTCCAGCCTTGGAAACGATTCTTTGTTTTGCTTTGCCTCACGGCTAAGAGCGTGAGTCAGTGCGAGTTCGGAGGAAATCTCGCTGAGGCATAGTGTCTCCAGAAACTCTGCTGGTTAGGGGTACACCAGTCAGGGCCAGGAAAGCCCAAAACTCCGCAGGTTTAATGGTGATCCCTGCTAGAGCGTAGGAAAGCTCAAAACCTAAACCGGTTTGGTGTGGTTTCCCGGTCAGAGCCGAGAGCTCAAAACCCTCCAGAAACAGGTTCAATAGGTTACCCTGTTAGGGAATCGAGCAGCTGATCACTCTCCTTCCCAAAACCTAAATAGGCTAGGTGCCCTTTTCCAGGACTGAAAAGGTCAGTCCAGGAACGGGGAGTAAAGAAATTCCCTGTTCACGCGCAGGTCTGAGCACAGAGCCCAGGCAGGCGCACTAAGAAATAAAAAGGTTTCCCCAGAGTAAATAGGAAGCCAGGGAAGCCCAAAGCCATGTTTCGTAAGACGAGCCCTGTGCCTCGTCTGGAAAAGTGGCTCCTTAAGAGAGGTGATTCGCCGTGGGAGCCTGGATCGTTCCGAGGTCCGGATCCCCTGAAGGTTGCAAAGGATGTCTTCCAAGACTTTTGCGACCAAAAGAAACCTAACGCGTCCACGAAGGACCGCTTTGGGTGTTGGGCGCTGTACACAGCGCTCCAGGACGCGTCGGCTCTCCTGAAGCGCCAACAGGAGGCCCTCGACGCACAGGAAGCCGCTAGCAAAGAGCTAGAGGCAAAACACAGCCAGGAGCTAGAGAAGCTCAGGGCTCAACATGAGGAGGCCTTGGCCCGCAAACAGGCGGAGCATGAGGCAGAGAGTCTTGCCCTTAAGGCTGAGACTCAAGAGGTCCAGAAGAGACTGGACCAGGTCACTCAAGACATGGAGGGACAGAACGACCTCCATAAGAGTGAGCTCTGCGAGTTGCGCAGAGATTATGAGGAAGAGAGTCTCCGCTTAAGGACAGAGAGGCTCAACCTCATCCTAGAAAAGCAGGGGCTTGCTGACTCCTTGCAAGAGGCAAGGAAAGAAGCCGCGTCTGCTACAGAGAGAGCAGACGAGGCTGAGCTTGGTCTTGAAAAAGCCCAAAAGGACTTAATGTCAGCCCACAGAGCCGCTAAATATTTAGCGGACCGAGCTCAGGAAAAGCGTGAGATCGCTAACCATGAGGCTTGTAGGAGGGAAATTGAATCCCTAAAAGAGCAGCTGGGTCTGCAAAAGGCGGTAATTTCTGCCATCCACCCTGGTGGTATAGTGGAATCACCTGAAAGCGAGGCAGGAGAAGTGCAAGCCAGCGCTCCACTCCAGTGCTCTGCTGATATGGCGGCTCCACTAAACCCAGTGCGGACCAAAAAGACGGTCACGAGGGCAGGGGATGAGACGACGACTCAGACTGTCACGGAGACGGCCTTGTGGAAGCCGGACGAGGTGAAGGCCATTGCTGAACAGGTTGGCCCCTTCACCAGGGACAACGCTGTTCAGTGGATGACAGACGTGGCCAATTCCTATTACAGCATCAATGGGGACGACCTTACCCTGCTCGCCCGTAGATGCGCTTCGGGCTCAGATTTGGTGGCTCTTAATTCTGCCATCACAGCAGGAGGTCTGGTTGGGGTAAACAAATACCAGTGGATGAAAGAGGTCCTCGCGTACCTAAATCCCCACAGAACAGTGACCTCTTTATTCTTGCTGGAAAGACAAGGGGCAAATGAGGATCCTGAGGCATATGTAGCTAGGAAACAGCTTCTCGCCGTTCTATCTGATTCAGTGGACGTCCATGATACCACTCACCTCCCCAATTTTGAGGACAGGGAGTTCAGGGAGACGTTAGTACAAGGGTTTCAAGCCCAAACCCAGCTGGCCCTGAATCTTACTGACTCCAATGAAGGCACCTGGGAAGAATTGGAGCGCAAAATAAGGCGCGTTGCCACACTGCTCCGCAGCACTGGTATTCTGAAACCCGTTAAAGGGACCAGGAAAACCAGAGACAAAGGCGAGGACGAACCCATTCAAACCGTTACCTATGCCAATCACGGCCCCCACTCCCAGTATCCGGCCACTGGTCACTTCCGAGGCGATAACAGACGCTCAGGAGGAAAAGGACCTCGAGGAGGAGGTTATCAAAAAGGAAGGAATGGACGGGACTATCGGAATAACCCCGCTCCAGCCCAGGCGCACCTTCAGCCTTCCGCCCCTCCTGCTCCCTACAGGGACAACTATCAGCCAGGACCCTATCAGCAACAACAGCCGCCAACCCTCTATCCCCAGTTGCCGCAGTCAGCACCCCTCTACCCTCAACTGCCTCAGCCCACCCCTGCACCCCGCTACCAGGGAAATCAGCCCCGCCAAACCCCACCAGACGGCCAGGAGCCATTAAGGTGGCACGCCTGGATGCGTTTAAAGGAGAGAGGCTACGAAATGGAAAGATTCCATAAACAGCCAGACTCGGTCCTGTTCCAGGCCCTCGCTGAGTGCGAGCAGCAGGAGCAGTACCCCACGCATCCAGTGGTGGCTCCATTGGAGCTGGTAGAGGCAGTAGCAAAGGCTACGAAATAGGGACGCCCGGAGTCCCAGGTACTCCCCAAGGGTGTTCTGGCACGACTTAAGCCGGATCCCTGGGGGAGACCAACCGTGAAGGCTGGGGTTGGGACTCCAGGGAACTCACAGCCTGCCACTCTCCTTGTAGATACCGGAGCAGCCCTTACGGTGCTCCGTCCCCAATTAGTTTCCAGAGGGACCCAGACAGACCGCTCTATTCGACTCGCGGGCTTTGCAGGAGGTAACCATGACGCACGTGTCTGGAAAGACGTGCCCCTATCCATAGGGACCCTTTCCACTAGCGTGACTGCCTGTGATAGCCCGGGAGCCGACGGTGACGGCATCTTAGGAGTCCCCTTTTTCCGCGAGCATGGGATCACAATTGATCTGGCCAACAGTCTGCTCTGGCACATTCCAGACGGACCTGACCTGATCAATGCGGTCCACCGCTGTGCGGCCCTAAAAGCGCCCCTCCCCGTGCTCCCCATAGCAGACGACCCATGGCTGGGCGAATTCCCAGATGTGTGGGTCAAAGACAAAGCCGAGTGTGGCACAGTGCGGAATGCGTGTGTGCTCATAGAAGGCAGAGATCCCCCACCACAGAAACAGTACAAATATCCCGCTGAGGCCGAAGCAGGCATAGCGAAGACCATTAAAGGACTTTTGGAATGGGACGTTATCATACCCATGCAGTCTATCTGCAATGCCCCCTTGTGGCCAGTCCTGAAGGCAGATGGGACCACATGGAGGATGACCGTGGACTTTCGTGCGCTAAACGCAGTGACTCCACCAGTTGCCCCTGTTGTGGCTAAATACAATGAAATACTGGCAGCCATTGCTGCGGGATCACGCTTTTATAGTGTCATTGATCTTGCGAATGCATTTCACTCCATCAAGTTACACGAGTCCTGCTGGTACAAATTTGCGTTCACCTTTAGAGGGCAGCAATTCGCCTTTAAAAGGACTCCTCAGGGTTTCCACTCCAGTCCCAGTATTTGCCATGCCCACGTGGTGCAGATGTGGGAACACCTCCAACCATCCTCCAGAGACCACGTGCTTTCTTATGTGGATGATATTTTGGTCCACGCCCCTGACGCTGAGACAGTGATTGCAATCACCAGAGAGGTCCTGGGCCTCATTCAAAAGACAGGGTTCAAGGCTAGCAGGGAAAAAGCTCAACTAGTGCAGACCCAAGTCAAATACCTTGGACTCACACTAGGCCCCCACGGGAGAACCCCTGATACTCAGCGGATGGAGGTGATAGCCAAACTTCCTGCCCCTACTGATGTGCCTTCACTGAGAGCCCTCCTGGGAACGTTTAATTTCTCCCGGGATTTTATAGAGTCCTTCTCTGATAAGGCGCGCCCTCTATATGCTTTGCTGAAGAAGAACACTCCCTGGCAATGGGGACCAGAGCAACAGAATGCATTTGCCATCCTAAAACAGAGCCTCGCCTCTGCTCCAGCCCTAGCACATCCAGATCCGAATCAGCCATATTACATCCAACTAGCCACCTCTGAGCGTAGTATAGGAGCCACCCTCCTACAACATCAGGCAGGAGCCCAACGAGTCATTGCTTACGCCTCCCGGAACCTCTCTCCTGTAGAAATGAAATTCACTCCTTGCGAGAAAGTGTGCCTAGCCCTTGTATGGAGCCTTACCCACTGGGAATTTATAATAGGAGGAGCTAAAGTCGTAGTCCAAACGACACACACCCCTCTGAAATACATTCTTTCGGGTAAAATCCAGGATGGGCAGGTTTCCAACGCTCGAATTGCACAATGGACCTTAGCTCTAGTGAACAAGGGAGTAGAATATAAGCGGGAGCAAAATGAGCCACCAGTCCCATACGGTCTGATAGTAACTGGGGAGCAACACGAGTGCCCTTTGCCCGTAGTGGACCACACACCATGGCCCGCAACGTGGGGAGTGTCATTCGAAGAAGCCAGGCAGAACGGTTTCATCTGCTGGTTTTGCGATGGCTCATCCTTCCACGTTGACGGGACACCCCACACTGGCTTCGGAGCCATCCGAGTCCACGACGGCGCCACCCTGCAGGAAGCCGTGAGACCCCACTCCAGCCAAGCAGCTGAGGTGGAAGCTCTCCGAGCAGTCATGCAGTTTGAGCCACTCGATTGCCCCCTTGCTATCTTCACTGATTCAGATTGGACAGCTAAAGCTGCCACAATTTGGCTCCCACATTGGCAGAGACAAAACTGGAGGAATAGTGAAGGAAAGCCTATAGCACATTTAAAGGTCTGGCTAGTTATAGTGGATCTCCTCCATGAAAGAACGGCGCCCACCCAAATTTCTCATGTGAAAGGCCACCAAAAGAATTCCACAGAGGTCGCATATTGGAACGACCAAGCAGATCTGTTAGCCAAAGAAGCCGCTACCCTTGGAACTCCCCCACCCGAGCCCACAGCTCCTCTTGAGCCAGTCACCACGCGCAGAACTGCCGCTCACAACAGACCCGAGATTCCTCCCATATTTATTGACTTGGGAGAATTACAACGTAATGATGCCGATGTAGCAGACCTTTTGCAAAAGGGCAAAGATCCTTCAGGCAAATATAAAATTGAGGAGCAGGAAGGAGTAGTTTGGGCCATAGATTCCACAGGAGAAAAACACTGGGTAGTTCCAGTCGAAGTTAGGGCAGATCTGATCCAATTCATCCATGACCAGGGGCACAGAGGAAAGGATTTAACCCTGGAAAGAGTTAAAGACGTAGGATGGTGGCCAGGAATGCGTCATTCTGTAGACCAATGGGTCACCAATTGCCTCTCCTGTGCGATGGTTAATGCCGATCCTTCAGGACCTAAGGCACCCATCCAACACCAAAGAATAGAAGGACCTTGGGCACGAATACAAATCGACTTTATTGGTCCCCTACCCACCACTCCAAGAGGAAATAAATACTGCCTGACGGTCATTGACCCCTTCTCAAAATGGGTTGAAGCCTTTCCCTGTAAAGACAATTCTGCCACTACTACGGCCAAAATTTTATTTAATAATTTATATTCTCGCTGGGGAATTCCTAGGGTCGTAGATAGCGACCTCGGCGGGCATTTCGTTGGTGAGGTCACCCAAGAGCTCTGCCACGCCCTAGGTGTACAGCAAAGGTTCCACATCGCCGGACATCCCCAGTCTTCAGGCGCCATAGAGCGGACTAACCGCACCTTGAAAGAGGCCCTCCGCAAGATGGTGAAGTCCACAGGGAGAAATTGGGACGAAAAGCTTCCCATAATTCTCATGGCCATCAGAGGGACAACCGCTACTCACGGTTACTCCCCGCATATGGTCATGACTGGGAGAAAGATGCGTCTACCAGAGGCTTTCTGGATAGACTCAGACATTCCGGCCTCCTTTGAGTCCAAGGTCGCAAATGACCTCTGGGTACAAAACCTCACTAGGGAAATCCTCACCATCCACCTACAAGTAGCGCGCATGCTCGGTCAAAGCCAACTCGCTGTGGATAAAAAGCTAGGCTGGGTCCGCAACCCACAAGTGTGGGACCCAGGACAGCAAGTCCTCTACAGAAAGTTCTCCAGAAAAGGACATGCCCTAGCTGCAAAGTGGGAAGGGCCAGTGCCCATTATTGCGAGAATCAGCCCTGCAGTTTACAAAGTTGCCATTCCTCGCAAGAAAGGGGAAACGTGGCACAAATTCTTCCACTCCTCCCAGCTCAAGCTCTGGAAGGGAGATCCGGTCCCCACTCCACCCCCTAAGCCACCAGACCCAGAGAACGAGGCTACATCCTCACCTCAGCCTCCCGTTCCCCTCAGGCAGATTTCCCTCTGCGACCCATTAAAAATGCCTGCTCTCTACACCCTCGCAGAGACGTTCATGACCCTTTAAAATGTTTCTTTCAGACTGTACGGTCTAAAGAAACAAGGGAGGGTGAGAGAGAGACAGAAGCAAGGGTAGAGCAGAGAAGAGAATCCTGCACCTGCACCAATCAGTTAAAACCAATTGCAGAAGGTCATAAAAGTTAGGAAGCAATTAGAACGATTTAAGGGGTTGCACAGTCATTTCGGACCATTTTTGGGCATTTTTAGAATTTTTATAAATTTTAATAAATTTTAATAAATTTGCATATTTTTATAATTTTTCAGAATTTTTGTATGATTTTTGGAATATTTTTGGCAATTTTTCCTGAATTTTTCTGATTTTTAGGCATTATTTAAGTCTCCCTATGTTACTAGGCTAATCTGCCTAGCAACAAAAAGGTTGCCGGGCTCCCTAATCTGCCCAGCAACTAGCAGAGCACAAGGCATCCTCCTTGATTGACAAGGGATGCTAAAGAGACTCTGGGCACCACTAATGGCCTAAGCCATCCATGGGACCTTGCCACTCAGGAAAGGCCAAAGCCTGCCCTAAAGTTTGAGGGGCAAGGAAAGTTTTTTTTTTTTTCCTCTATTTTTAACCAGACATAGTGGTTCCCACTAGGTGGGAACCTCCAAAAATTATCGTTGTGACCTAAACAACCGATGACGTGGTGATGCCGTGTGGTCCTGTTGGTGCCTGAGTTATGAGACAAGAGGGAGGGGAGAGAAAACCCTAACTTATTTTTTCTCAGCCAGATCCAGGGGAGCCTAGGCGAGCGAGTAGTATTATGGTCATGGTGACCAACTCAGTCTCCCCAGCCCCCAGGAGAGACAAGCCTCCTGGAAAGTTTCCCCGTGGTCCGAAATGAAAGTTCAGCCCCGATCAAAAGTTATTAGTAATTAAAAATTGCCCCAAACAACCCATAATCCCCGAGGGTGGCCACTTGCATATGCAAACGACCACTTAAGTCCCCTCCTACGAGCCCCGGACCATGGATAAGTCTCGAAGGAATTAGGGACCAAGCCAACCTCGTTTAAACTAATAACCCTCATTAGAAAAGCTGGGAAGGAGAAACTGCAACAGCCGTGATATAAGCACCAGGAGCCCTGTTCCCTGCAAGAAACTGTATAGCTCAGAAGGCTGCGCACCAGCCTACCAAGCCAAAGCTTCCCTGGTTCGAAACCCAGGAAAAGAATTTTTTTTTTTTTTGAAAGCCTAATTTTAACGCTTCCCTATGAAGCATTCCAAAAATAAACGCTGGCCGCAGTAACCTTCTAGTCAAGCCCCTCTTATGTGCCCAAGGCTGGAATAGACCCTCCCGACCTTTTCCCGCCTCTAGAAAGCGTCCGCTGACCGCGAGGCGCTACCTTCGATTTTAGGCAAGGGAAGTGAAAATGAAACAAATACGCCCGGAGCAATGCAAGGAGCCAAGGCAGAGCCGTGGCGCCGAAGCTTAAGCGCTTTGCCTGGCCATCCAAAGGGTGCCGGTTCGAGACCCCAGTGGGAACCTTGCCACTAAGGGCTGGAAATAATTGCCTGCTTTAGCTAACCAGTCCCGCTACAGGAAAATAGAGGCAGTTTGAATCTCCGTTTTGCCGCTTGTGCGCTCAAGCGGGAATTTTAAAAAAGGAAAAAGAACTAAGAGGGACGCTCCAGCCCATAGCTTAAAGGGAAAGCCTGCTGTGCCGTTTTTACACGCGAGTCGACCACAGCATGCATAATTAGGAACCCCCATACATATTATCCCCCCTGATCATTTTTGCAGGAAGTCATCAGAAGACCAAATCTGCAGCTGGGAGAAGTAAGTATGATTTTTCTTTTGAGTATAGTGCCATTCCTAATAGGGCAGACTGCTGCTTCTTTACCTCCTAGCCATAATGCCACATTGCACAGGTGGAGATGTGAAGGAGCCAGTATGCCTAAGAGGTACCTGACCTGCATCCTAACAGGGCAGGAAAAATCCCACCTACTCCCTCCAAGAACCTACAGATTCAAAACACACCTGGAAATTCGTAGGTGCTCTCCCTCACTATTAATCAACTGTGCCAGTGAGACTACAGGCCAGAAGGTATTGATCTGCCCCTCTGGACAAAATACCATAGATGAGATGGTGTATATGCTGTGCAGGGTTAAATATCCAAACCTGCCACCACCTGACCTAGAGGAGGACTCCACCTGTGAAGTGGCCCAAATTTCTGCAGCAGTCTGGAACCTAGGGGACCCCTTAAAGGTTGTAGTGGCCATTGGATCCCATCTCTTTCTAGATGGAGACAGAGTGCTTCCAATCACTTTAACTGATCCCTCAGGACAGAACCAGAGTTTACCAGGCATCACCTGGAATCCTCTCAGCTGGGCTATTAATGCTACTCAACTAACCCAGCAAGGTCCCCCAGACTGGGCCCTAGGCCTAACAGGATCCCCCTGCCCTAACACCTCTAAGGAATTCCACTTTAACTCCCTTGGCCTTGTAACCTTCCAGGCCACCCATCAAGAAGGGAATTATACTCTTTCCATAGGAGAAGGCAACAGTACTGTATTGACCTTTGACCCCTTAATTCAAAATGTAGATCCCCTGATAAAATTAAACTACCCAGTGATAGGCTCCCATACCCTTAAATTTAATCAAAGGGAGACTGTCCTAATTCAACCCCAAATGTCAGTAAAGAAGATAAAGATCAGCATGGCAGACCTAGGCACCTCTTTCCATCCAGCTTGTGCTCCCTTTTTACAGCCCACTCAGCAGGGCTGGGACAAATGGCTGGTGCTATGGAAAGGGGAAGACTACCCCAAACGTTCCAAAAGAGGTCTGACTGACTGGATCGCCCCAATAGGTGCTGGGGTAGCAGTTTTAGATGCAGCCAACATTGAGGTCATAGCCAACAAAGCCTCAAGGGTCTCTTCTGACATGTCAAAAATGAGCAAGCCCATCATACAGTCCTTTGACCTTCTCTCAGAAATGCAGCATTCCACCAATCCCTTGTTAGTGGCCTGGGAGCAAATAATGGAAAAGGATTTCAGTATCCTCTTAGGAGGCATTCAGTCCCTACAGAAAAACATTTCTTTGGCCCTTGCCTGTGCCCAAGCCCAGACCCTCAATATTGTCACTGCCATGAGCATGATTAAGCAAGCCATGACTGGTCACATTCCCCTGGAAGTCAGAGGCCTACTTAAAGAAAACCTCACCAGGAATGAAGTAGATTTGGAGCAATGGTGGTCTTTAGCCAATGCCTCTTATGACTCCAAGGCCCAAACCCTGAATCTAGTGGTAGTCACAGTACTGGCGAAAGAGGCTTTCTCGGCCTACCCAGTAGTTCCCTTAGGCCTGCAAGCAAGCAACAATACCATTTTATATGCCAGAGACAGTAACCGGTGGGCAAGAGCTACCCCCACAGGATGGCAAACCATTAATGTCAAAGGTTGCACCCATAAGGAACCTTTAGGCTTCATCTGTGAAGACCAGGCCTTCGAGCCACACCATCCTTGCCTGGCCCCCAGAAAAGGCATGGAGGGCCAGTGCCAATTTGATGTGGTAGAAGAAGTCTCCTCCACTGTAGTCTATGTGGGGAGAGCTTGTGTCTGTGTTAGGACAGCCTGTGATTATGTGTACATCAACACCCAACGAATACAGCCTATGACCCCAAAAATTAACAGATGCTTCTGTAACATAACCACCATTCGTGGTTGTGATTTCCAGTTCTCCACTCCCTTGTGGACCCAACAAGAGATGTTCTTGTCCCCTAAACTCTATGACTCTCTCACTCCAGTCCCACTAGGAATAGGCCTGGAAGCACTGCGTAGTTTGCTCACACACCCTGACTTGCATAAGAAACTAATGCAAATCAAGGAGGCCGGAGACCAGGCCTCACTCAAGGTGTCCCACAATGGCGCCACCATAGCAGACCTCGCTGTGGACATTAAAAACGCAGGTGGTTATAGTTGGTGGGAGGTGTTTTTGGGATGGTCCCCGTCCGCGGATAACATATTAAATATGGCGCTACACCCCATTGTAGTGCTCTTTGGGGCCCAAATTTTCATGGCCCTCTCTTTGATCTGTATAAGTATATGGGTCAGAAAACAGGTCAAGAAGATAGAAAACATGGCCAGGGTGGCCCAGTACACTGCCCACGACCACTTCAGCTCTAGCCACCCCAGACCCTAAGACCCCAAACCTAGAAAACCTCATAAATTAAACAGAAGGCCTCATTTCATTTTTTCCTAGGCCTCTGTGTCCCTCAGCTGTTTACTTGAATTTCTTTTTTGATTCTATTTTTGAACTGAGGAAAAGGGTGGGCCTTCTCAGGCCCTAGTCAAAAATTAAGGTGGTTACTCAAAGCCCGAGCTCAATGCCTCCCAGAGGGACAGGATGGAACACGACTAGCTAGCACGACCTTACGGAAGGGCGTCTTAAATCCTCTGCAAGTACAATGCCGAGGGCTAGCCACGGTACCTATTCTCCGTCCTGGGGCCACCAATGGGTCCACAGTCAGTGTGGGGTCGAGTGAGACCAGGCTTGCAAGACTCACTAACTCCTCCTGAGGAACCCATTGGTTTGCAAAGGCGTTGAGTTTAAGGCTATGAGACAGACAGAGCGAGAGTGTAAGCCTGGCTACAAGAGCCAGAATTCCCGCCTGCTCCACCCCAAGCACGAAAGCTCGGTAGGCCATGTCCTGCCTGGAGCAACCTCGGCCTACCCAACCTCAGTTCGCCCTCTTTTAAGTCATGCTGAGTGCCCAGCCTGGCGCAAACCCTCTTCTCCGAGCAAAAGGAGGACAGGCTTTGCTTAAAAGCAATCAGCAGGACCCTTTTAAAAGTTTTTTTATGCATTTTTCCCACTTTTTGGTGAGATTTAGTTCATAACCCAGCATGCGCAGGAGCGTGCGTACATTTGCATGCACGCTTCCACCTGACCTAGAGTAAGGGCACGTCCCAGCCCTTACCACAAGTACCTCGCTAGGCATTCTGCGCATGCCCTTCCCTGCTCAAGGGGGGGCTTCAGAAGGCCTTCCGCCAACCTTTTATTGTTTTATGTTTCCCCTCTTCCTTCTCCTTTTTGCTTATGGTTTCTATCTTTATAACTGTGAAAGGTAGGGACCCCACAAAGGGGTCCCAGGTTAAAATGGGTGCTCCTACTTAGAGTCCCCACGGAGGCGTTAAAGCCCCCTGCTAAAAAGGGAAAATTCCCCTATCTCAGACCCTTAAACTCAGCGCCTGTGCAAGCCACCAGGAAACACATCCTGTGTGGGAGGTGCTGAGCTCGGAGGGTAATCTGAGACGAGTGTCAGCAATGGATGCTGGAATCTGGCTAGCAGCAGCCATGAGCTGAACCACAACCACTTTGCCAGTCATGGTGACACCTAGAAATTAGGCGATCCATGAATGGCACCACCACTGGGAAGGGTTGCCGCCCAAAAACACAATAAAATCAGTTCCAAGACTCTTGGGACCGCCCGAGCGTGCAGAACTTCCCCATTTCATGTATTACCCATAGACCCCTGCGGCAGACAAAAGACATCCACCCCGATATGTAAATCACCTTCCTTCCCCCTAAAAAGCTGCTTGCCAACTCCCGCCCGGGAGACAAACAGAAACTCCCGGAATCTCCCGCCCGGGAGACAATCTCTGACAACGAGTTTCTTGAGCTTTCCCCCACTTTTCCAAGTTCTCTACCTCACTGGGTCCTCCCCAGCATAGTAGACACTTGCAAACGGAGGTGTATCTAATTCTATTCTTTAACCAAGAAAAGGGTGGGCTAAAGAGCCCGAGGTAGACCCTTGTATTCGAACCGAGGGTCAGTACAAAATGTTTCGATGCACTTGTTGGATGGGCCTCCCCGTGCGTCTGATCATGCTCGCTGCCACTGCAACACCTTGTGATGGCGCGAGTAGGCACAGGGCTCGAAGAACAGCCCTGGGGCCACTGAGCGTGTTAGTCCTCCCTCTGCTACGAGAGCAGCGGAGAATGCTCAGGGCGCCCGGCAGACGCCCGGCGGCGTTGCTTATCCGACAATCGCTCCAACTTCGGCATGCCTTGTTCCCCCTCCGCCCTTACGGTTGCAGGGAGAAAGGTAGCCGTCCAGCAATCGGTGCCCATGCCTTGCCCACTCTACCTAGCCTCACCCTGCTCTTGTTCGCCTCTGAAAAAGTGTCTCTAACTATTTTTAATAAATTTTTCTTCTTGGAAAAGATCGGGTTACCCAGCATGCTTTTTGGGAAAGGAGTTTTGCATATGTAAGAGCCTCCGACCGTAAATGACTTGAACCCCAGGGATGAGCCATTCCATAAAAGGAGAGCCCTTGGAGCAGCCTATGTTTATGGCACAGGGGAGCCCCTGTTTTTCATGTGTATTGTGTTCTATTCTTTTACTGCAATGATCGGGGAACCCCCGTAAGGGTCCCCCTGGGTTAAAAGAGGTACGACCTGACATCGTTCCCTCCGGAGCACCATGGCTCCCGTTTAAAAAGCCAATGGCTGCAGGCTGTTCCTCGAGCCCTGAGCTTACTGGCGCCAACCTCGTACTGACGCCTGGGTTCGAGGGACAGCCCAAGCCAGCACAAGGCTTTCCTCCCCCCGAGGGAGGGAGAATTATCAAGTCAGCCACGGGAACAGTAGAGCCCCAAATTGCAATCTCTTTCAGGTCTATGGTGATCCACTAACCAACCCTCTTCCAGGTACCCCATGTGAGCATCGGTGACCTCCGTGCAGGCTTGCTGTGTTCTTTCAAGGCACGCATGCTTGGAGGCTCCGGTAGCCGCCGCTTCAGGTGAAAACCGCACACCCAAAGTGCTGTAAGAAGCTAGGGGGGGACTTCCCGCCCCGTTATGCAGATTACCCTCCTCCCCCTCGACCAGACTGACTCGTGTCCGAGCCGAGGGAGGACGAGAGCCGCCAGAGCCGAACGGCCGAAGAAAATCGGGATCTTTCGCGGTCCCCGAAGGAAGCCCGATGGAAAATAATAGCTACAATGTATAGAGAGCCTTCCTCTCGTGTTACGAACGGGCGCTCATGCGCATAAGAGACTTTTGCTACACTAAACAGCCTGAGAGGAAGGACGAAGATTTTGTACCTATATAAACTGTATGTGTCTGTATAAATTTATGCTTGCATTTAACGTCATGAAATCAACTCTCTTAAAGAGACAATACATGTTTTTGGCGAAACTTCAGTTCTAATGATTTTAACTTGCTTTCGATTGCACTTTAACTTTTATGCATTTAAATGTATTTCTTTAATCAATGCCTAGATTTTAATGATTTATTCTAGTAGCGCCTAAAATTTTAAGACTTCTTTTTAGTTTTATTAGTGATTAAGGATTTTTAGCATGTTTTTAAGCCTGTTTTAACTTTATATAATGAATGTATTGTTAGTCATTTAAATACATAAGCTAGCTCCCGGCTCATGCTTGTCAGCCCGGGTTGTGTGGAGTGTTCCAAAGGCAATTTGGCATTTTGATAGGGTAGTTTTTTTTTAAGTCCGTCCCATTGATAGAGTAGTCAGTGGCACCCAGGTGACAGCACCTCTCCAGCGGACGATGACATCACTGCCTCCGACGACATCCGTTCCTGATTGTGTGACCCTTTCGCCTGACGTCTCCAGGGTCCCAAGGGGGGAAATGTTGCCCTGCAAGGCTTTTTAGCCTCTTTTTGGACTGCAATAAAATAATAAACTGTGCCAGTGCGTGTGTAAGGAACTGAACCACATGGTAACCTTCCCAGATGCCAGCAGAGACTGCACCCAGGCAAGAGACGTTTCTCCTGACCAGCCCAGCAGCTCCAGTGCCCAGCAGAGGTTACCAGCCTGTTTCTCATGAAGGAAATATGAAATAAAACCAGTACACACAAAAGCACAGTAAAATACCAGAAATAGGAACTCCAAAAACGCCATTGAGAGTTCCTTCTACAGCAGGCAGCCTCTTTTCCTCCCCCCACCTTCACATGCAAGACTTCACGTAGCCCTGGCAGAATCTATTCATCGTTGCCTAGTTACTGATTGAGAGCCATCAACAGCCGGGCTAATGCCATCAACAACACAATAGAAGTGGCTGAATGACTCATCCTAGCTATCACCTGGTGTCAGACATGAGTAAGTTTCTAGCTCTCAGTATTGACCATCCCTCAGGCACACCTCCACACACCTCCCCTACATCTTCCAACCAATAGGGTGCTTCCAGGGACGGACTACCAGGAGGCGGGAATCAGGGAGGTAACCAGCCCCCACCCTCCTGCTTATAAGGGGATGCCAGACCACAGGCCTCTCTCTCTACTACGACCCCTATCGAACCTTTGACCCTCTTATGTCCAGCTTGCTATCCCCCAACCCTTACCTCCATCTTTAAACTCTGGTCTGCAGGCCGAGTTTCCACGTGACAATCTGCTGGTCAGACCGCGTGGCCCCATTTTTCTTAGTTTCTTTCCCCTCCATTTTTCCTGAGGAACGCTCTACAGGACTCGACTGGTAAATATGACCCACCAACGACTTACCTGCTAATGCAAATGTGCTTACCTCTCTCTGTATTTCTTAGGACTTGAATAATTGTGTGTGAGCTTGTGTAATTGTTTGTGTGTGGCAAACCTCAGTAAAAGACTTTATTTTCAATCATAAAAGTCTCCTGGTCTGTTACCAACTCCTCCCGGCGGGGCTGACCTCTGTATACATTGGTGTTCGCTCTCGCAGCTGATTGCTTATTAATAATCAATATAATTCCCCTCGTTATTATTCATAATAACGTGCAATCAGGCTAAC